>JAGDQP010002298.1:0-106759 GCA_022664845.1 Lepisma saccharinum | reverse complement strand
TTTGCTTTTGTGTTCGTTTGTTTTATAACGGATACCATCCCACTGTGAACGAGAGAGAGAGGGAGAAGAGAGTTTTTATTTTGAATGATGTGTTTAGTTCGAATCTCACTATTTCTCATGCGCAGGATGACAGTCAGTTTTCGCTTTGCGTGCTAGCTATACGCAGAAGATGTGAGTGGCGGAGCTTTGTTGGCAATGTGTCCACAAGGTAAATTTTAAATAATGCTGCCTTAAAGCTGTGCAGAATTTTCACAGAACATGGAATCTGTAGCCTTTAAGCTAACGGAAGTATTTATTGGACTTTTTTCTTTTCCGTCGTTTTTGTGAAGTGTTGTCTCCGGGGAGAAATTGAACAGTTCAGAACGCTGAAGAAGCTGATTGTATTTTCTACGGAAAGTGGCCATTTAAGGAAGGTGAATTAATTTATTCAACTCTCCGGGGTTTGAATGTTTATTGTGTTTTTATTTGAAGTGACTTTTTAAATTTAAATTTTGTTATTTATAATCTCTAATATTCAGTGTATTATTTATTACGTAATTTAAAATGTGTCGTTTTGATTTAGGTGTGTTTCAGTTCAAACTAATGCTTTCAATGAGTATGAAATGCTAATTTGAAATCCGCCGGAGATGGAAATTTTCTGCTTTTAACAGTCCCACATGATGTAGCATAGTCCAGAAAACTGATTTTCTCTCTCTCTCTCTCTAAGTATGTTAATATTACAAAGCTTATTCTCACATCTAAATTTCGCCGATATAGCTTTTTTTTAATACAACAACGATAATAAGTCTTAAGAGACCGTACCTGTCACTGTCTGTCGATTTGTGTTCGATTACGTAATTTTCGAGTCACAATGGAATTTTAGCGCAATGGAGTTTTGTTTAGCAATTAGATTCAGGGCTGATAGCATTGTTTTCTTTAAAATTCGTTGTTACTGTTCTCTGAGTGCTCTGTTTATAAGAATATGCATACAAAAATTGAAAGCTTAAACGGTATACGTTGTATGTATGTTAAAACTTTAGTTCAGGGCGAAACTATTTTATTTTTCGTAATTTTTAACCTAGACCCCTGTAGCATGTGCAGTTGTGCAGTTCGCGTAAAACTTATCTATTTGTCATTTGTGAACGCAAGCTTAAACTCTACAGTGTACACATGTATCAGAGTTGGAATGGAGGAAACTTCCGATTTTTATACACCAATCGTCTGTAGGTGCAGAGGCGCGTTCGCGCATTGGGACGGTTGCCCAAAGGTCCCGGGTTCGATCCTCGGTCCATTCACATACTTTTCATGCTTTAATATTAATGTATTTTATATTTTGAGTCAATGTCACCTGTTTGGAACAAAATAATTTCTTGCACGTTATTTTTCTCGCTCATTGTAAGCAATGTCGTCAAGTATTTCGGTTTCAAGTGTTGTAGATTGTTTAAACTCATGAATTGAAAAAAAAAAAGAACAAAAACAACAACATGGATATTGTTTAGAACCCTAATATTTTCATGATGTCAAAAAATCATTTTTAGATCATGGTAATTCAGAGATTTTAGCTACTCCAATTCTATAGCAAATTTTCTGCTTTAAGAAATGCATTAAAAGTCTTCGTATGAGATATTTTAAGATGTGAATATTTGAGTGGTGTTTTAGTCCCGTCTACTGTTGTAATTTATCAGCCGATTAATAAATATATACAGAAAACAGTTACATCTCAACATTACTTATGTTGATTTTCCCATTTTCGGTTTGTGAATAAATTGTTAAAAATAAAATGATTAGGTGCCGACTATAATTTCATACAAAGGTGATTCGTAGTACTCATGAAATTTAGGTTAGGTTATGTCGGGAGTGCAAAGATCATTGCACTGAGTTTTCGGCATATTTTTGAAATGCTAGTTTTATTGAACAGGCTATTTATAATTTAAGTGTTAATTTATATGACCTACATCTTTTTAGTATTATTTCATGAGTAAACGGTGCTTACGGCATTAATTAAAATTTTCTAGTGGTTCACTTTCACCCTATTTGAGTTTTCACTTCTTTTTCGCGGAGTGATACTCTAGTTGACAGACCGTAATGGCTTGGGACTTTTTTGGTGGAAGGTTAGCTTCATCCGGCACGGGGATTGTAACGCGGCTTTGGGTCGTGAAATGGAACGAGGTTTAAGGTGTTGGTTTCACCCCCTTAATGTTCCGGTCTCTCTTATCTGAACCGAAGCATATTTCCGGTTTCTCTCTATGTCTAGTGTAGATTATCACTGGCTGAGTAGAGATTTACCTGAAACCGGAGACACTATTTGCACATTATGTATACATCTCCCACCAAAGGTTAGATTACTACAAAGAACAGCAACCCTTTATAGCTGTGTGCGTATGCATGTGTACACCTCTCTCTCAGTGGATTTCAGTGACTATCTTTTGGAATTTCTGTACGAGTGTATCAATTTCAAGAATTTGTGTTAACTATAGATACAAATTCTTTTTGTTCCCCCTGATTTGGTTTAGTTGTTTATTTTCGGGTTTTGTGTTTATTTCTCTATTTGTATTCAGCTGTTTTTCTGTATTTGAATGTTTCTATTTAGCGTAACCCTCCCTCGTATATCACAGCACTGTTGCTTCACCTCTGACACACCAGTTGTTGCTTTTTGACGGTTTCATTTACTTCATTGCACAAGTTACCGTGATTCTATAATGCTGCCTTTACTTGTATCTGTATGAACAACTTATAGACCACGGACATGATATACTCAGATATGCTTTGATTAAATTTCGTTTCCTTACGAGGCATTACTACATTTACATTTTAACATTTCTTTACTTCACATAAGGCAATCAATATTTTTACTACATGGCTGAGTGACATGGGGGTGACAGCGGATAGTCTGAGTAGTTCAGTATCTGCCCGCGCCAATGAGTAATACGGTTCCAAAAACAGCTTTGTTTTACGCTTATTCACAGTCGTCAGCACAGTCAACTTTCGACTCGTCCGGTAGGAAACATTGCTCGCTCTCCAGCTCACCCTTAACAGTCCTGGCTGCGGACACTTGTATTTTCACTTCCAGATATTCGTTGCCTCATATTATCGACTTTATTATTGGCTTTTTTTGCCAACTATTTGTGTATTTTTGGCTTTTTGCGAACTACTTGTGTATTTTTGGATCTTTTGCCAACCATTTGTATATTTTGCCCCATTGTGCGACGGCTACATCTCGTTCTTTCCCAAACTGTTCACAACATTCGTACGCTCGTGCCCATGTCAGTGTTGGTTTCCCATACTGCGCTTTCAATCTTCGCAGAATTTCAGTTGATTTCACCGTTTTCCTTAACCAGAAATTTGATAATGCGCTACTGCGTATGCGCTATCTACATCATAGCGGCTGCGGAATACTCACAAGGAACCATGATACAGCCACCGAAAGTTTCATCGTGCTTCAGTTACTCATTTTTTTTTACGCCAAAAAGTCTCGATCAACCTTGAACCACTCTTGAAGATCCGGCATTAATACTAGCCTCTCCTAGGTACAGCTATGGACAAAAGTTTTGTCTCATGTCTATAATTCATTTTTCTTATTTCAAAAATAAATATATTGAAACATCGTATTAATTTGTGGACTTACGGATATATGGACAATCACATGACGCACTTTTGAGCAAAATATTGTCCTGATATGTAGCTAAATGAAGGGCGATATTTGTAAAAATGTCTCACACATTCTTTCAGGACATACAATACTTTTGGCCGTAACTTTACAATTCAAGTTAGAGCAAATGTGTTTTGTAAATGTTGGAAGGAATAGGTAAGAAAAAAAAAAAAACGAAACAAAAATATTTCTTGATATTTATGAACATAAAAAATAAACAGTGTTATCGAAGCTCATATTTAAAAGTATTGATAATCATATCAGTTTATCAAACGAATTCGTACAGGTACGAAAAGGCACATCAGAAAAACAATTAACTATATTACGGTCTGGAAAATCATTATAATGGTAATGGCGAACTCGTAAACCCATCATAGAGAGGTTAGGGACCACTCGTGGGAAGCAAATACAAGATCTTTGTTTTATCAGAAGATGTAAGTGTACGCAGACGACATACTTGTTTATCTTCAACCATTGTGTGGTGACGTCACATCCACCCATGTGACTTGCTTCATGGTCTGTCTACTCCCGACTTCACTCCTTCATCTATGTAAACAAGTTACTTTCCTTTCTTTTTCTTTTGTTAAGAAGAAGTGAAATTTTATTTCTCTTGACATGTTGAAAATCTTTTGTCTTTTCTTACTTAATTTACGTTTGTTCTTTTAATTTCAGATCAATGGGAAGAGAGGATATGTACCGATTAATTTTATTCGAGAGATGAAGGTTATTAAAAAACAACTAAATTACACATTACCAACTGAAGACGGTCGAGAGGAGGAGATAGCAAAGCTGGAAGTGTTGAATGAGAAGGAAAACACTGTGGATAAGAAAGAGGGATCTTTGGAATCATTGCTAGGTGAACCAGCTTTTAGTGGCGCTGAAGATCTTGAGGTTGATCGAATTTTGAAACCTGTTCTCAAACCCGGTGAGTCTCTTATAACGGATTCTAAACCAGTAGAATCTTCCAACATTCTTCCGATGTCTCACGTGAGTCACTCATTTTTTCCATCTATTGCAGTGTCGGCCGAACCAAGTGATGATGTTTCTGAGCCTAGCCCTCCGTTTGAGGTTGTAGATGGTACCACTATATTCCTGGATCCAGGGTTGACGGCAGAGGATGTTGCAGTTACACCAAGCATCGATAAGAAATCGACAAACACTGTTGTTTCATCAGATTATATTCCTACTGTTCAATCTAGTGTGATAGAACCTGGAACACAAGTACCAGAAACCGTTACGATGCCAAGTCATGTCGTGGAAGGAGAACCTAAGGTGAACGGAGCGTCTCAAAATAATCAAGTACCCGTGTCTTCTAATTTTGATTCTGGGATATATCACGATTCGCCCCTCACTGATACTCTGGCTTCTATTTCGGATAAGTTATTGCAGCAGAAGCCTGGAGATGAGAAGACTTCTGATCAACTACAGAAGAACAAGCTGAATGACGTAAGAGATCAAGTTCAGGAGGAAGATGATGATGATGAAGAAGAGGAAAGCGATGAGGAGTATTCAGAGGACGATGATGTTTCCGTTGAAGATGTGGCAGATGAAGAAACTCAGTCAGAAATTACGCCACCTGTTAGTTCGACACAAAAGGTGGGAGCCTCTGTTGAGAAAGAAGCTGGAGAAGATCATTTGAGAACCCAAAGTAATGAAGCTGAAAGTGTTGACAAAAGTGATGTGAAAAGCGATGGTAACATTTCTTCTATCGATTCTAATAAACTGGAATCTGGACTTGATAGCTCCTTAAATTCGGATGTTAGTTCCAATGACGATCCGAATGGGAAGTCGAGTAATGTAGAAACTGTTTTAGAGACAGACAGGGAAACACGGGGTGCAGGTGAAGCCTCTAAAGAAACGATGAATCAGATTGTTCCTGGAACCAATAATGAAGTTGAAACTGAAGCTGGGGTTAGTGAAATGCACAAAACAAGGAAGTTGATGGAAGAAACTGATACGGAAGGCGACAAAGATTCTCGTGTAGGCAAAGATGACCAAGGAGAGGAAGGTTCTGGGTTTCTTAGCGGTATCTCTTCGCTTTTAGGTTCAGAGACTTCTGCAACGGATCAAGCTCAAATTGGAAGTGAACCAGTTAAAACTAGTGAAATTAGCGTCGAGGAGAGACAAGAGTATAGCGCAAGTGGCGCAGCAACAAGTACCGAGCAAGCATCAGAAGCGGCTGAAGAAACTAGTAGCGTGTCTGAAGGTGTGGGTGTTGTTACCGCCGATGCAGAACAGGAGTCTGCTGGGTCAACAGTTCCTAATGAGCAGTCTTCACAAATACCAGAAGACCTGGAGAAGCCAGATACTAGTGAAGATACCATAACGTCGAAGGAGACGGTGACAGAATCTGATCCCATCACCGTGACAGAATTACCAGATTCTAGAGAAACAGAAACAACAGGCACTCTTGAAAGTTGGAGTTCTTGGTTGGGGTTTGGAAGCTCGAGTACGGAAAATGTTGAAACAGCCACGGAAAGTGTTTCAGTTCAAGATGTAGAGACACAATCTGTGACAGAAAATCCGTCAGCTGTGTCAGCAGAGAACCAGGCACAACAGTTAGATGCTGCAACTGAAAATTTACATCATACACAAGTTCCAGTTACAGAACCTCCTGTAATGGGCGTGCCGCCATCTTCAGGACAACTTAACGAAATTCCAACAACGGAGGTACACCAAGTGACTGGTGTGCCATCGAATCCACCGGAGGAAGTTGTAGAAAGTGTAGTGAATGATAATTTGAGAAGTAGTTATACAAAAAGTGAGGAAGATTTGATCATGTCCGCTGCAACAACAGAAGGTTCAACAGGTGTTCATCAGGAAATCTTTGCTAGTATTGATACTAGTGGTTCTACTATAGAGTCCCAGCCAGATGCTGTTAGTGATAGTAGTAGGGAACAGATGGAGTCAACCGTAGAATCACGTGCACAAACATCTGAAGTAGAATCCGCCGTTCCTGTCTCAGAAGATGTCAGTCAGGAAGATTCAAGCCCTGTCGCTAGTGAAGAAGTGACTTATACAGAGTGGCAACCCTGGACACCAGATGTTCCAGAAAAGGAGATTAACAAGGAAGAACGCAGTGAAGGCGTTCCTGGAGGAGGTGTTACTGAGAGACCACCGATAGAGGACACTACAGGTAAGTTGCTTTCTTTTACATTTTCTAAATACTTCGCCTAACGGTGAATGATAAGATACGATCTAATGAATAGTAATCTTGGCAGACTTACTTTCGTATTTCGGCGTGTGTCTCTTATGACGGGTCACGTCATTCTTCGTGAAACGATGTAATGACGTTACCAAGAGTAGTTAACGTGCTTTCCTGGACGACGCGTATTTTCACTTTAGGAATGAGAGCATAACCTATTTGTTCTGTTAAAGTGTATAACTCAAATTCCTTGCATTCTTTCATGTATTTGGATGACTGAAACTACATGGCCTGCGCATCTTAGCCGTCGTGATTTCATTATTCTTGCAACGTTGGGTGAATCGTACAGTCTGTGGAGTTCTTCAGCGTTCTCCTCCATTCCCCCGTCATTCCCTCCCGTTTTGGCCCGTATATCGTTCTAAAAACACGCAATTTATTTTCGAACAGACGTAATTCATGTTCACCTGCTAGGTTAGTAGTCGCCAAATTAACAACGGTCTACCAGGTCATAATGGAATTTCCTATGGAATTTTAAAGGAACTACTTCCTTTAGCCATCACGACTTTAACTAACATCTATAATAACATATTACTATCAGGTAAAGTTCCTTCAGATTGGACCATACACATAAGATTAACAGTGGCGGCTCGTGGTCAAACTCGTAAGTGAAGTGCCTCCAAATAACTAATGTGCCCATTCTCTATTCATCCCGAATTTCCTGGACTGGTCATTAACTGAGAAGAGAGTACTAAATAACTTCCTAACTTAAAATTTTCAAATCGAACATACCACCCTTTAAATGTGAAGCAGGAAGAACGGAATAAACTAAAACACCAGTTGCATGAACTATCGCAGCGTAGGGATTTAAACTGAGACTTTGTCCTCCTTTTCAGAATACTATACTCATCGACGTAACGTTGTGGTTTGATACGCACATTTCCAATGCCAATATTAGACGGATTCAAATGAATGTACAGTGCATTAGTGACGGGGACCGGACAGCCGTAACTCAGTTGATAGAGCGTCGGTTTAGCAATCGAAAGGTCTTGAGATTGTTCTCAGCGACCGCCATCCTGATTGATGTTTTTCGTAAGCTACACTAAGCAAAGGCCGGGATGGTAGTCTACTTCCAAACTTGGGATGGTAGCTACTGAACGAAAGTTGCCTAATGCCATGCAAAGACAAAATCAGTGATGAAAATTATATCCCGTGGAAATGCAAATGGAAAGAATAACTAGGCTTATATTCTAGGTCTTGTAAATGCGGAAAAGTGATAGCTTTCTCAACCAAAAAATCATTTGCATAAAGACACAACCAGCATTGAAGGACCTTTATACATGCTGAGTGTTGAAAGTTTAATATTACTATTAGAGGAAGGCAATGGATAGAGAGAAAAAATACGACTGAAATTAGATGATGGCCTGTTTAAAATATTCTTCGTGACATTTTCAGTTTTCAGACTCCTCTAAATTCAAGTTATTTTCTGCTTCAAAATTTATTATTCGAACAATACATACACAGTGATTTTTCAGATGCAGTGCACAATTTTAGAGTAATGTTTGAAGTTTAGTGTAATTTACATTAAATTACTGGCATCTAAGGTCTAATCTCGTCATACGTCTGAAGAATGGCGTCCCTTGGCGAACATTTTGTTACACCTAAAGCGAGAGCCGAGCTGGCGTTCCTTAGTTTCTATCCCATTGAGAAACACCTGCTTTCGAACCCACCAATAGGCCATCTTGGCTGATGTTTTTCCAGTTTTCGCGCTCTCGCACCAGCTTGATGCTGGGACAGTTCCTTCCTTTCTTCTACTTTCCCCATCCTGGCCTAATGTAAATAAAACATGACTAAAGACTATAAATAAAATTCAATTCAAATACACTCGTAACGAGATTGATACTGACTTTCAGGTGATGGTTTTGAAATCTTTAAACGAATAAAAAATCTCGTGCCTCTAGAATATTTATTCTTGCTAATAAACGTTCAAGGCAATTAGAGCGTGACCTGTTCAATTAAATTAATTGGATTGATACAGAGACTATTAGGCCTATGTGTCAAAATCACACAAAATTACTCTGCTGCTGAAATCAGGAACTCACAAAACAATATTTATTAAGAGAAGTTATGAATGAGCTTACAAACTTATCAAGACATTCTAATATATATATATATATATTTCAATATTTACCAGCAGTCCAGCATTGATGTCTTAAGCGTATAATCACTCAGCGAGCTCAACTTCAGACGGAAATGAGATGAATAGAACGTCTAAGGTCTCTATTCTAGATGATATCCAGGAATGAATGGAGGAAATATGAAAATATCTGTCAGAATGCATGGATGTTCAAAGGTTTATTGAACTTGTGCAGGTTCCTTATCAATGATCTGTGGTGAAAGATCACTAGGCGACGTGAACTGGGCATGTATAAATAAGGGTGAAAAAAATGAACGTAGCGGATGGCATTCGGACTAAAAATGCAAATAATATTTACACATATGGATAAAGTTTGACGAACACCCCTTGCTTTAGTTCCAACCATAAGCATCTTCGTAATTCTGCAAATCCATTCCACCACGCCTTACAAATCAGTGAAATCTCTAATATATCGAGCTATCGTAAACTGAAATATTCTACTTCTACCCAGAGTACATTTTAAGTAAGGTCAGCATTTTATAAAGATCAACCATTAACATAGCCATATATTGATACTGGATTCTATAGCTTAGTCAAGGAGCTCATACATAACAGAAGTAGAATACTTCAAATTCGTTGTATAGCATTGTGCGCCTGAATTAACTCACTTGGCACCAGGTCTATTACAGCTCTAGCATACATACTTATTCAAGGATATTTGTCTATAAAAAGGCCATGCCAAAATCGTCATTCCCTTTCACTATACATACATGAACAAAAGAGGAACAATTGTACAGGTACACATGGTGCTGATACAGTGGGGACAAATTTACTGCACACTGAACAGCCGAAACTCGGAAGAGAAGTAACTTCGTTGAAAGCAGATTGCAGGTTCTCTTCCGCTATCCTCAACGCTGTCTCGCACTGGCCAGTATAGCCTGCAGCGTCCACCTGAAAAACCGCCACTGAAGATTACCCTTATTAAAACCTAACAAAGATCCCTCCCTTTTACCTTCATACCGTCCTATCACTTTAATCCCTTGTCTTGCTAAATTTAAAAAAAAAAAGCTATTATCCGAAGAATTGAATGGTATATAGAAGGAGAAAATAAATTACCCACTAATATAATAGGTTTTCGAAAAAAATATTCAGTACAAAACTGTCTCAAAATCACTTCTCTTTGCATTCAAAACGCTTTCTTACAGAAAAAATCCGTATACGCTGACTTTTTAGATGTGCATAACGCTTATAATGAAACCAACATCTCCATACCACTTAAAATATTACAACAATTGAAAATTCCTCATCACTACCTCAGTATTTTATGGAATCTTTTAAAAACTCGAACCTTAAAAGTACTATTCGGAAACTGATTTAGCAAAGAAATAATAATTGTCAATAATGGCCTGGCGCAAGGGAGTTCTCTTTCGGCTTACCTTTTTGCTATTTATCATATAGAAATCTCTAAATTAACCCTCCATGATAGCGAAATAATAATTTATGCCGATGACATCACAGTTCTTCACACACCTGACATACATGATGTTATAAATTTCCGTAATTTTGAAAGTCAAATTCAAACCATCAACAATAAACTGTTAAGCTTAAAACTAAGATTATCTTATGAAAAAATCCAAAAAAGTAATTTTTTCTAAACTTAAAATCCCTCTTAACCTACAACAGAATCGTCTTACTAACATTGGGATCACCGATAATGTTAAATATCGTGGCATAATTTTTTTCTAGCACTTTAAATTGGAATCTGGAAATTCAACATATAATCAACAAAGCTGACAAACTCCAGGATTTCCTAAAGACCATCGCTACCACCAAATGGGGTAGTTCTCCAAAGTCAATGCTTCTGTTATATAAAGTTTTATTTCGTAGTTCATTAGATTACATATTCAGTGCATGTAATAATCTTACAGAGAGACAATTAATAAAGTTAGAAACCATCCAACGAAAACTTATCAGACGTTGTCTAGGTTTAATGAATAGTACCCCAAAATTATTCATCTGCTCAGAATCAGGAGAATACCCAGTTAGATTCAGAAAATAATTTATATTGATAAAAAATATCTTAAAAGATGAAACCTTTCATTCACATATTTCTCATAAATACACCTACCACAAATTAGAAACAATTAACAACTTTCGTGCGATTAGGAATCGTCCTTATAAAAATGTGACATGGTTTCATCTATACCAACGATACCAAGAAGAAATCCAACAGATTATAATAGTCCGTTCCCTGCCCATCTTCTCATTAAATTTTAACACAACTTCGAGAATCAGTACATCAATTTTTCGTTTTACCCATATGAACGAATACTACAAGAAATGGCCTTGTTACTACCATATTTATACAGATGATTCTCGACAAACTTCAGGAACAGGGGCTGCTATCGATGACTCCATCACTAGATATAACGAACAAATCCATTTACCTGACAATGCATCAAATATTTACCGCAGAAATTTATGCCCTATACTTAGCACTGAAATATAGTTCAAAATTGACCCACAATAAGATTTTAATCCTAACAGATTCTCAATCTGCCATTCAAGCACTTAATTCTAACGAAAGACAACTATGTAAAACCTCTCCGTTTCTAATTAACACTCTATATTTATATCAAACCCTAATTAAATCAGAAAAAAATGTACACATTACCTGGGTCCCTTCACACTCTTTCAGCATCTTCAACTGCATTACAGACTGCCTTCAACTCCGTAAAAGACAAAAATATTACTAATATACAGTTAAATTGGCTTGACCTAATATATAAAATGAAAAAGAAAATCCACAACGAATGGCTATCGTGGATACTCCAGACCCCATCCTTCAATAATCAAATATCCAGACCTTTCATAGACATACAGTTAAAATTACCTTGGTTCTCCCATTTCTCTGCTATTAGACAAGTTACAGTTTTATTTATCAGATTAAGATCACAACACATCTCTACTAAACAGCATCTACACAAGATCAAGCTATCGGATACTCCTTATTGCAATTGCGAAAACAACCTCTTCTCCGAAGATATTAATCATATTCTATTCGAATGCATACAATATCATAATCATCGAAAAGCTCTCTACTCGGCCCTATTAAAATTGAAAATTAATCAACCTTATGTCAACAAATTCACTGATTGACAATCCTAACAAAAGAATAGGTTATATTCTATTAAATTTTTTCAAAAAAATCCAACGACTTCCATATTATTATTACATTAAATATCACTCGTCGGAAGTCCCCCTTCCCACTTTTCTATTAAAAAACAAACAAAAAAAAAAAACCTTTTATTCCCAGAATTTAACAGGCAAAAAAAAAATGTATTTATATATACAGAAAATAGATACTGTCATCTATAATTTCTAGTGTTCACTATTTTATTCTTATTGTCATTATTACTCAAAGAAAAAAGCTATTTTTGTAATTGTATTTAAATAATTTTAAGTTTCTTTCAATTTAAACATATTCTCATTGTTTTTTTTTACAAAAATAAATAGTTTGTAAAGATCACCACCACAAACTATCAAAAAAACTATCTTACAATATATGGAAGTACAAATACAAGAACTAAGTTATAAAAGTGGAAATCAAACTTGTACCAAAGTTAAAAAATCAACTTCAACTCCAACTACTATAACTTCTTCAACAACAATCAAAGGATTCATCCGGATTCAACAATTAAAGTCACATCCTGATGCAAGCTTAACAGAGCTCTACAGCTTTAATTGTTAAGCAGTCATCATTAAAACAAAAGGAAAGGAAAGTCGCCAAATTATACAGCCATAAAGTATTACCAGAAGAATAACCGTAACCGTTCTTTATATTTTCAGTTTCTGCACTCTTGATATTAAAGGCGGGGATAGGAGTTTCTGGACTAAATAGAAACATACGTTGCCAGATGCTAAGCTGTTTTATTTTTTATTTCTTCCGTGACGTGCTTTTGCTTGTTACTTAATGCTTTCAAGTACTTAATGTACTTTATGTATGATTTCATTCTTAATTTTTATGTTTCTATTTCCTTCGTCCTGTTACCCAAACTGGAAATGCAAGTGAAATGTTGTCAGGCAAGTATTGCCTACAGTGACTAAAATTGTTGGGAATAGTCAGTTGTCGGATAACTAAGTGTGTAATGTAAATTAGGTGCATGTTTAGTGATTGGATGGTGTGAAATTTCCTTTCATTTTCTTTTTCATGCATGCACATACGTAATATGTAAGTTGTTTCGTCTCGTATAACAATGTTACGTATGTCTTTATTTAATTAAAACCGGGTGAGAGGTTGACTCCATCTAGGACGTAGAGCGATCGTATTGTGTAATACTAACTGGTTCGTTCCAAGTCTGCTTTGGCAGGTGATTCTTCACATCGAAACACAAAAAAAGTTCCATCCCATTTCTAAACGTGTATATTTTCGGAGCTACAGTCACTCAAAGAGTAAGGCGGGATAGTCACAAATGACGTCATATTTTTTCAAATAATGACGTAAGCAATGTCGGCGAAGCAAATCACACACGAAGTAGTACCCAATACACCCATTTGAGTAGTGTTTAGGATTGAGGGGATACCACATAAGCAGTTTTCGCAACGTAAGGATTTCATTGTGAAGGAACAAATATGGTTTAATGGGGCAAGCATAGAAATTCCCTGTAAGATGCATTGATAAATTGCTGAGATTTGGTAAACCGACACCACTTACTTCATTATTTATCGAGATATGACATCTTTTGTGATGAGCTCCTGGAGCTCCGAAAATAGGCTTGTTTTGAAATTTCTTCCAGGAACTTTCTCCTCGTTTCGATGTGAGGAATCACCTTTCGAAGATTGTAGTTGTAAAACACGTTGTGTATATATACTCCGTTAATTCAGAAACTTTAATGGAGTAATGCTCCTCAATATGGTCAGTATATATAAACAACATCCTACTGACTATGAGCTCCACATACTTATGACTTCGTTGTTCTGTCTTCTGTAAAACATAAAAAAAAAAAAAGTAGCGTCATCACTCATCAGTGCTTGAAAACTTGTTTTTCTTTGAGGCATTTCTTAGATTAGGATTAGGAAAGTCGAAGTTTCATCCATGGCTGCAAGACTATTCCACAACGAAATGGATTGTGAGGCAACTACTTTATATGCGTACTTCCCCATTGCCGATCCGAAGTCTGCGACGTTACCGGCTAGACCACGAGGGCTGGGTAACATTTAAATTTGTTGGAGAGTCTCTTTTGTTGTTTTTGTTTGTTTGTTGTTTTTAGTTGGAAGCCAAATCAAAGGCATGTTACTGTTAATAACAAAAGTGGGCACCCCAAGCAGCCCCCACTAAGGAGGTAAGTAAATTAAAGAAGAAAAAGCTGCTAACTTTTATCTTTAGCGATTAAGCCCGTTATTACCTTTAATATACACCCCCTCAGTATAACAATTTACACTACTTTTTCAAGGTAAAAATAAGAAAATTTTCTTAGGGAGTTCACCTATTTGAAGATCCGTCGTTCTTCCTAGCATCTTCAATGCTATACTTTAAATATAAGCTATTCAAATAAATAATAAGAATAATCACTATCAAAAATATAATTAAAATAAACGAAAAAAACAAATGCAACCCAAATTCATTAAAATGCGCCCGAGTAATCAAATTAGAACCGTTTGCTATAAAATTATAAGTACCCTGCGGCCCCAATATCTCTCTTCACCCCTGATCAACAACTTTAATATACGCCCCCCCAAGTTAAGCGGCAGTCGAATACAATAACTAGTGGATAGATATGGCAAAAATCATATAGAACCTATTATATTTATAAAAAAATAAGGTCTATTAAACATCCCCTGACCTCTACCTAAGCACGAATTTCCTAATAAAACCCCAATTCAAGCCCCTACGCGTCTAACAATTAAGGCCCCTATTTTAAGAGCCAATGGTAATACTACCACAGGAGAGCAAGAAAATAATAACCATCTCATAATAGTTCCGCCTAAAATAGAAGCCACAGTCAGCCCCAATATGCCTCGCACCATAATTAAATTAGAATTATCACCTGTCCCGTGACAGCTTATGCCAGCAGCACCCATCCCAGTCAAATAATAGCTGGGTCCCCTGGGTTGCCATAAAGGCATTGTGATACACTTTATGTTTGTATGGAAGTTTTACAAGTCCAGTTTCAATCAATTATTTACAATTAAAACACTGTGTAAAGTTTTGCAGATGTTTTTTTTAATGTCACGGATGTTACATCTGACTTTGTACCCCTTAATTTCTAATTTCAATACAACTCTAGCTTACAAAAACCGAGAAATTAACTTAAACATTCGACACACCTATACATACAATCTTGTTTAACACATTTCCTCCTAAAACATATATTTTATGAACTAAAGTGGAATTCAAAGTAAGAAATACATGACCTTACAGGAGCTTTGTACTGATAAAACATTACAATCATACACACATAGAAAGTAATAGATACCAACAATAAAACAAAAGATTTTTCGTGAAGAATATGTTACAAACAAACTTTGTCTTTGAACTCATAAGCCACCGTTTTTCCAGTTTCCTTCATTGTTGGAGTTGGGAGGACACTCACCACCTGACTAATACTTATTTCTTTCTCATCTTCTTCATTAGGGATGAACAGTTTTCCACCGTTTCCATATTGCTTTAAGAAAATTACACGTAGATCACCGCTATCTTCAAAAACATTTGTCTGGCACACTGCAACATAATGGTGACATATTTTAGTCTTTCCTTGACCCGTGAGACCGACTTTTACAAACAAACCAGGGACAGTCTTCTCACCCAATGCTCCTGTTGAATTTTTTGACTGTTCCTTATGTTGAGTTATGTTAATTTCAACAGATGTTTCATCATCAAACTCTGACATAGAATCACTATCATTAGAATCTGATGAATATACATCACTACACTTCCATTGTGATTGCTGCTTCACAATTTCTGTAGCATCTGGAAATGCAACCTGTAGTTTCTTTATGACAGATTTAGAGGCAGCAACCCTGCAGCAACATGTAGCTCATCAATTTTCCTTAGGTGATGAATCTCTCGTATGCCTGATGTAGCACGTACTTTCTCCCATCTTTTTACCAAAAATACATTAGTTTCTTCTATATCTGCCTTTGTTACATAAAGGATCTTGGTTGACTTACAATGAGATGCAGCAACTTGAAAAAATTCGTCAGCACTGCGAACTAGAGTGTTTCGGGTTTTCACTATTGTCCATACTGTCCTCTTGATCTGTCCACCAATGGCATCTACAGATCCTTTTCCATGCCCAGCAGCAAAATAGTAGTAAAGAAAACTATCTAAATTAAAGGTTCAAATCCATGTTAAATATAAGTAACAAAATCCGTGACAGAAATGTAACATCCGTGACACCTATTGTGTGAAAATAAAAAATGCAAATGAAAAATGTTGATGGTAAGGAGTCAGTATTCGACTGGAATATCAACATTGGATACTATTTATAAGCACACTAAAAACCAATTCCTTGTAAAAAACTTTTTGATCTTTTTTGTCATGGATGTTACATTATGAACATACAGTTACTTTTTTACTTTTAACTCAGACATGTAAATACCTGGGTGCTTTGATGTTCAATGTTAGCTACTATAAACATCACCTTAATACAGGATACCTTCACAATGAAATACAATTCACCCATTTATGAATAAGCTGCCAACTCTTACAGTTCAGAAATTTGCTTCTTATGGTCCAGCCAAATACAGCAACATTTGACAGTCATGGGAAAGTTAAAAATATATTTTCTTCTGAAAAGATCACCTGGGTGATTAAATTTAGAGTTTTATCTGGCCTACTACACTAAAGAAAAAGATATTTCTTTAATTTTGAAAATTAATGTTTTTTCCCAGTTTACCCGGAATGGCTGGAAATTGATTTCACACACATACGAAACTGTAAACTTTGATGTGATGGAGGTGGTATTAGTCTAAATAGTAGGTGAAAGGGAGAAACTAGCTACTTCACTACTCTCTCGTACCCTGTGCAGTCCAAAACTTTTCGGTGTGGCTGATTTATTGAGGGGGTTTAAATAATACAATTTTGTCATTTATTAGTGTAATTCCCATTTACGTAACACACTTTTTACATCTACAAATCAACGCGGTATCCTTCAAAAAGTACTATTTTTTTGTCAGCAAGCTGTACCATTATGGCGGCATTCACCTCATCATCATCATTAGATTTCCTTCCGCCAAGATCTCTTTTGTTTGGGGAAGAGGTAGTAGTCTCTTAGTGGGTATTAAATCAGGGCTGTACGATGAACACAGTGTCGTGCAAACCAGAATCCTTCTTCGAACTTCAACCGTCTATCATTCACCAGTTTCTCAACGAATCATACATTTCTGTTAGTAATCGACGAGCCAACTATCTCAGGGTTCAGCTTTGATGCCCTCTCTTCCCTTACGATACAGTTTAGTCCATTACTTCACTGTGGAATATGAAGGAGAAACCAGTCACTAAACATCATACGGTCGCTGTTTGATAGCGCTGGCCCGGTACTCAATTTTCGGCATTCTAACCACGTACAGTGCCATGTGTTAGACAAGTAAGCCTCATAAATGATTCTGTGGGATTTTGTGATTGGAGCGAGTTTTATATATCGGGCTGGAAACTTACGGACTTCATCACGTGTGGTGTTCAGTAAAAAATTTGGAAGGTTTGCATCACAAGTGAAATCACGTGATTCCTTGAATGCATGCTGGCAAATGTCGAATTGCCGTTTTGTGTAACCGTCTCGTCAGTTGGGGCGAGTTACTGAGTATTGTGAGGAGACAGTGTACAAAATGCTATTATTATTATTATTTAAAGGAATGTTGTTATGCAAACTTTCTTGGCTCTTTTGTGTGACCAGTTAGTCAACGCTCTCGCTTCGTATGCAAGTGGTCCGTGATTCAAATCTGGCGGGGGTCCATTGAACGGAGTGGTTCCTCTAAGTTCCGTCCGTAGGAGCTCACAGGCTCATTTACGTCGTTTATCAAAGTTTAAGAAAAATAAAAGATGGAAAAGAGGGTGACGAAGGCTACTGTTATCGGTATCATGATGACATTCGAATTAAGATTGAAGAACAATTCCAGGAAATTTCGAATAGGATAATTGACCTAGTAAAATTGGAACTCACTCCTTGGGCTCAATGCAAATTAATCAATTGTGGCATAAGCCAACATACCATGTCGTCTATACTGTTAAAAGAATCTTGATTGAAACTGTAGTTCTGGCCTTTATAGGCAGCCACATTTTACACTTTGCTATGGGTGTGGGGGAAGGTAACGGCTAAGGCCTATATTTAAGTTATGATCCCAGCATTCGTCTGGTGGGACTGGGGAAAACCCTAGAAACCGTCAGCCAGGTTGGCTGGCATGAGTAGGGCTTGAACTCACGGCAACTTCCGAGTGCTTTACCGAGGTCAGATGCCTTGTGGACTGGTCCGTATGTATTGTTATAATAGTAACAATAATAATAACTGTTATGGAATTAAGTGTAGAACATGTTCTTTGTCTTCATGAAACTTAAATAATGTACAATTTCGTATTCACTACGAATGGCTTGTTATTTTCAGCTTTGTATTGTGATGCTAATTCCGAGTTTGGCATAGATTCAGCTTGTGAGAAAGTTGGCAGCGATTCAGATAGCGGTACTTCTCAGCCACAGGATGCTGTGAGCCATACAACATATGTGACAGAAGAAAAGGACAATGATGGAAACTTAGGAATGGAGGTAAGCAGTTTTCTTTACGCGGGAAATTCATACTTATATTTTATATAATATCGTGATTACACGTTTCTTGTGATTAAAAATTTTCTTACAAATAATGTACCGTACCGTATGTTTGACATACTCATTGCCATTATTGAGTGCGATAATATAATTAGTGAGATACTGATTTCGTTTATGGCCATTAGGCATCTCAAGCTCATGCCTGGATAAGGTGGCGGAGAGAGTGTTGGAAGGTAGTCTGCCAGGACCTATTTAGTACGTACCATCACGGTATTTGCCTGGTATGATTGTAGAAAAACTATGGGAACACCTCAATAAGGATCGGAGACTACTGCGGTCCTTTCCAGAACCTTTCGATTGCTAAACCAGCGCTCTACCAACTGATCTACGGTCGCTCGGTACTGACTTCGTATTCAGAAGGACTTAGTTTCGAGTTCTAGAGTCCTTTTGTGTTCGAATGTTTTTCTTTATTCTGAAGACGTTGCGTTCGTAACAAAGGAGCGGACACTTGTTTGGTCTTATATGCTTCGTACTGTTAATAACTAAAGTTCTAAAAATAAAAAGTAAATAAAACCTTGGCCTTGCACTGTGATTTAGCGGTTACAACCGCGGACTTCGGATCTGCGCTGGAGAATTGAATTTGAATTTATTTTAAGTCCTTTAGGCAACTATAGCTCAGGTTATATGGATGATGGTGGAAAGTGGGAGGAAACGGGAGAACCTCGAGAAAACCCACACACACGGTGCTTGTCCACCAGAAAGCGCACATGGCAGGAGAGCAGGGATCGATCCCGACAACCCCTAGCGCCAGAGGTAAGTGCTCTATCAACTGAGCCACCGTTGCCAATCTGCACTGGAGAGGCACATAGGTTCTAATTGTGCGGCTGGTTATATTGACTGAGGTTTTCCCTGCTTCGTCATGTGAATGCCGATATGGTTCCTAGTCGAAGGTTATGGCCGCTACCGTCCTCTTCCTTGACCGCGGAAGCGTCACGCCAAGGGATTTTGAGACATGTGACAAGGTTAGGATTTTTCTGCCTTTCCGGCCCAGAGATAATAAAATTAAAAGTGAAAATAAAATTGTTGGGTTTCCCTTTTTTATTTGTCAGTACCACCGGCGCACTTAATGAATTTCGATTATTATTATTTATTTATGACCTTCAGGCATCTAAGGCTCAGGCCGGGATAGGAGAGGGGAAAGGAAGCGCGAAGATGTCGGCCAAGGCGTAAGTTAAAAGTACCATCCTGGCATTTTCCTGGTGTGACTTAGAAAACCGTCAATCAGGATGGTCGGCTGCTGGGAGATCATTATAGAAAAGCGTGCACAATGAGAGAACAAAGATATTAAATACTTTG
This sequence comes from Lepisma saccharinum, assembly GCA_022664845.1. Taxonomy (NCBI): domain Eukaryota; kingdom Metazoa; phylum Arthropoda; class Insecta; order Zygentoma; family Lepismatidae; genus Lepisma; species Lepisma saccharinum. Next base: position 86,739 of record JAGDQP010002298.1, on the reverse strand, counting down.
GCGGAGTGATTGTAGGTAATGCATAGTCGTGCTAGTTATTCCGTCATTTTTCTAAATATTTAATTAATTTATCAGTAAATGCTTCGTAATACGCTCAGTATAACTGTTTATAACATTATAAACTTTGGAGAAACAAAGAAGTTTTCCCGATAGCTCTGCGAAAGGCATTTTGTAGTGTGTTTGTTTTTGTTTGGTACCAGAAGATTTCAATCAGAATATAAATGTACTGGTTCTAAACTTGTTGGAATTATTATTATTAATGACACAAGAATACAAGCTCTTTGAAAATTGAGTTATTTGTACCCAGCCCTCGAAGTCCAGGCAGATACGTCGCTGACTTCGGATCGGTAATGGGTAGGCACGTGGCCTGGCAGGCCTTCCTTACGGAGGTTCCCGAGGGTTTCTCTCTGCTTCATAAGGCTAATGCCTGGATGGTACCTTTACCAAGGTCCTGGCCGCTACTCTTCCCATCCTCTCTCCTACTCTATCTCGTCCTGAGCCGAAGATACCTAAAGACCATAAATAAAATGTAAAATTCAAATGAAATTCAATTGGAGTTATTTGTTATGAAACGTTAACAGAAATATTTTTGTTCTTTTCTACATATTACGTTGTAAAACAATTTAAATTCAGAATGAAATAATTCTTAAGGGAATGTTGTTCTTTTAGTTTTAATAGTGTACAAGATAAGTTCAATAAATAAGGTAACATTTAAATTTCTGAACATGCCTTTACGAGTAGAAATTTGGAACTACAGCCATATATACAGAGATACGAATGCTGTGTTTCCACATAATCACTACTTTTGTCCAAGCACTTGTTTCACCGAGTAATCAAAGCATCCATTCCATCGGAAAAGAATTTATTGTCAAGACCAGGCAATGACTGACTATTGCATGTTCTCGACATCCTGAAATCGTTCGCCACGGAGATGTTTTTTTCAACAGTCCAAAGAAATTGTAGTCACTGAGCCTAAGGTCCAGGCTATAGAGAAGGTGTTCCAAAGCTCCCAGTGGAAATTGACGAGATGGGACGGTGTGCAATTGCAGTCTTGCAAGAGAATAAATACGCTCTCGCAGTGCGCTTGGTCTCTTCCGGCGGACAGGCCATTGAGTCTGTCCATAGTCTGGCAATACCATTTAGGTGTCACAGTGGTACCATATAGAAGGAATTGAACTACACCCAGATAGTCCCCCCCCCCCCCAAAAAAAAAAAGAAACATTTGTTGTTGTTTTCTTGACCGACAGTGCTTTCTTGAACTTCTTCGGTGGCGGGGACAGTGGATGTTTCCATGCCATGCTAGCGTGTTTGGATTCAGGTGTTCACACGTAACACATGGTTTTATCATCTGTAGTGATGCGATGGAGAAAGTGTCATCCTTCTTTGTCGTTGCATTCTTTTGTGTTTATCCGCCTGGAAGTTTTTTCGACACAGGTTTATCGTGCACAAACCTTTGTGTATCCAGGGAACTCATGCACAATATTGAACCTAGTACGAGACAAGATATTGAGCTCCTCAGCAATGTCTGTGATTCTCACTCGTCTGACGTCCTGTATCATCGCATCCGCTCGAAACACGTTTCGTTTCCACGTCGCTGTTCATCACTGACGTCTGTCGTCCCATTTACGAACGCATTTTACCACTCTCACACATGTCACTAGTTCACGACGAATGAGTGCCAGTTTGTTTCCCTTGGCATTCAGGAACTGTATGACACTTGAGACCTTCACGTTTGAGTAGGTTTGCAGACGTCTCGCCATCTTCCTCATAGCCGACTTAAAGACATGGTGCTGCGCCCTGTCGGTCATTAGAAGTACAATACCTCAGGACTTGCAACAGTTTAAAATTGTATGTTGTTAGTTCTTTTACTATCGATTGCATAGTTTGTTACATTATTTATTAAACATGCCTTGTACCTTTCTCATTGGTCTCGCAGTTTCTTTCCTTTTGTTTTCCAAATTTGAACCAGAATCAAAGTGGTAAAATTACGAGTGTTGTCCTTGTAGAATGCACTTTCTCTGCTTGAATTACCTGATATGATTCTCTACTGTGATGTACATCTAGTTTCCGTTTTACCTGTACTCTAGTGATTTTTCACATTCTCTTATATACTAGAACTTAAGTGCAAATACACAAGACTTTGGTTCTTTGTTATTATATTCCTGATTGTATATGTGAATAATTAACGCTACATAGTGTGTGTTTGTTTCCATTCTAGGATCTAAAACCGGGTGCAGATACGGATACAATAACAACTCCAGGCACCATAATATGTTTAATAATTACAGCGATAACAGTGTTATTGTTTTCTTTAGGGCATTACTATCTCGAGGTAAGTGGATTTCATGGATTAGATAATAAATATCAGCATAGAAACATTGCTTATCAAGACTCTTTCGTTCCTTTTAGTTGATTAGAATTAAGTTTGTATAATATTCTCGTAATCTATGCAATATAATGGAGTGAGATACTAATGCTTGAAGATGAAGAACGCAATTCGTCTCTTAAACCTGAATTAAAAGAAAAAAAATGAAGGTGCATGTGTAGTCTAGAATGTGGCGCGTTATTTGACTTCGTAGCTTGCGATCACTTGCAGTATATGTATTAACCTTTTGCGGTCCAATTTTTAGGGGGCAATGGTCTTAGTCTGGTCCAATTTAATTTGGGCGGAAATTTACAAAGATTGATTTAGGGATATATTTTTCATAGTAAACCAATTAGAATGACTTTTTTTTTTGTGCTACATATTTAAAATATATATGATTAATGATAAAAGAACAAAAATATACGATAGTTTACAATGAATATTTTTTAAAAGAAGGCTTGCCGGTCGGATGGCTTAGCGGTCTGCGGCGGTAGGCTATCGGCTTGAAGATCCCGGGTTCGAGTCCCGGCATGGGTGTGGATTTTGAACAGCTAAAAGGGGCGAATCGTGAAGGGCCGAAGTCCAAAATGACTAGACTGGCCCATATAAAAATAAAGTTTACCAAAATTTCAAAAGAAGAGTTATAATAACTGACATTTTCTTCCATTAGTACTTTTTCAAGATGTGATATTACTCAAAACATTTCCCTAATGCAAGCCAGGCTTCCTGCTACAGGTATTAATAGTGTACAGGATCCATTCTCGCATCTTCACTTTCAGCCAATAGCAAAGAAATATCTTCCATCACTGCTTTCTTTGTCCAAAATTTTCGGGTTGTAAGTAGTCGGAACATCACTACATGACTCCGTGTAGCCATGGTGCAAACTGAATGGCAGAAAAAAAAAAAAAAAAATGAAACACGAAGTTACAGGCAGTAGAAATACAAACTTGGACAGGGTTTCTTCCACCCCAAGAAAGTCTCGAAAGTGTCAACAGATGGCAGGAAAGGCTCGACGTTGACTAGCGACGGATAATGACGCAGGAAAAGAAAGTGCGTTGAGATTATCCCGACTCAGGATTGATAGGGAAAAAAGGGGTTGATGATATAATCCCGATAAACAACCCTTTTAGACGAAGACATTATGGTTGAAAGAAGTTAAAATATACACAATAGCGATCCGTATGTCTGTATGCTTGTTATCACACATAAGTCTTTGTATGGGGTGTATCAGAAAGGAATAGGGATACACATTTTAAGTAAATATTATTCGCTTATATTTTCAACATAAATGATTATCATTAGCGTCGATCTAACAGTGCAACATTTGGTCTTCTATTTATGAGTATTCACATCGTCCAGATAATTGAATTGGCGCTGCTGATATTGTAACAAACATGAATAACGGCCGACACATCTGAGGACGAATTGCTTCATGTGCTTGTAGAGTAAAATTCTTGAGTTGCTAGAGGTTGGATTATCTCTTTATTTCTAGAGCTAAGATCATAAAAAATAATGAAATGTAATTAATCGGGGCAACTGGGTAGGGTAGTCTTTTAATTAGAATTTATTACATGGATAATTTTTTTACTTTTGGTGTAGATAGTTGTAGAATTTGCAGTCTAACATGGATCCAATTAACGAATCGATCGAAATTTGTGTAAAAACGCTTAAAATGGTACAATGTGAGAAACAAGACATGCATTTATGATTTTATTTTATTCTGTACTGTTGTGGAGAAATAATTGCTCATTTTTTTTTTATTTTTTTTTATTTTTTTTTTGCTGCACTTGTAGAAATTTATAATAAAGTTAATTCTCTTTGCAGAAGAAGAGAACAGATGGCACACTTTTGGCGAAAGTCAATAAACTAGAAAGTGATCTCTTTGTTTCCTCCAAGGAATGTCAGATTTTAAAGGACGAACTGGAGGCAACTAAAGATGAGGTAGGTCTTAAAAACAAATACTTTAACGTTACAACTCGAAAGTATTAAATCAAAATGACAGTAGAGTGTATAGATTCAGTGCTTTGTAGACTCAGCGTAGCGTAGTTTTGAATTCAGTGATTAAATAAAGCCGGTATGAAATTCAAACACTTGTTACTATGTTGTAGATACTATAAGACGTGACCCAGGTAATAGAAACCTTCAGGAAAATGCAAAACAGGATTGCCTGAACTTAGAACACGTGTGTTGTACCTGAACTTGGCTCCCCCCCCCCCCCTACAAGCAAGAAAACCTTAGAAATAACTCTTAGTGCTTATAGAACGATGTTTTTTCTACAGAATACGGGTAACTTACAGATATAGAATCAGTCAGTGGAGATGATTAAAGTATATTTTACTTATCGGACCGGCGGTCCAGGAAACCCTCACAATAATGAGAACTATTAATTCTAATTTTAATTTTCTTTAGTAGATGTCACACACAGGAGGGATATCTTCGAGAATTTGGGAAATATTCTTTAAAGACATGCGACAGTACTTTTCTCCACAACTATATTACATTGTATTGAAATACGAACTGTGCTTGGCTGCTGCGTATAAAAACTTTTTTTAATTCCTGCTACAGCACAAAAATGGAGGTCACTAAACACGGTACGAAGGTATATTTAAGCTGTGTAAGGTTACTTATGATTGTACTTACATTAGTATGACAAAGCGCAACTTTCCCATCAAGGTTTATAAACATGAAAGCGATGCCAATTCTTCTAATCCTGTTTACTGTTTGTCAAGATATTTATTATGAAGAATATAGTGTAGAGTCTTCACGTTTTTTATACAGAGCCAAAGAACATTGATCGTTCATTTAAAGAAACTTGTTGCATAATATGCAACAAAATAGCTCTACATTGGTATAGGTAATTTGGAGTGTTTTCCTTTCCTAAATACAATGCTCACTAAAAACCAGAATTACTCGATGTAAAACGCACACGTCTGTCTATATGCAGTTTCCTACAATATTAATTTAATATTATGTATTGACATCATTTGTACTATTCAACATTATTTGAAACAGGTTATTAAGCGTTAGGGTTTTCTTCAAGAGAACTTAAGTGTCTTGGTATATTTTATTACCACAACAATACTTACGAAGATATTTTGAAATAAAACACACAATGTCGATATATATTTGTATTACGCACATATATACTAAACTTACTTACTCCATTCTTGCCAACATGACTGCCTTTTTAGTCCATAAATATGTCAGTGCGAATAGCGCCGTCTGCTCACCTATAGTCCCAGGCACCTCTGTAACGATATAAATATGTGTTAGTTGGGTTAAGTACTGTACTTTTTATAATTTCTTCCAACTTTTCCCCTTTCTTTACAATAAACTAAACTAAACTAGTAGGCGTGACAGCCCCATAGGACCCCTAGCCTGTCAGACGGCTGTATTACGTTCAAGTAGAGGATTATGGGGTCAGTGTAATGCCTGTTCGTAGTCGTGTGTCTGACGCCGACATTTTGATATCTGACAGGGAATGAAATTCAGGACCGCTCGCACAAAATGCGAGCGTGTTACCAACTAGGCGACGCTATCGACTTCTTTCTTTATAATAATAGTCTCCTTACATTTCTGCATGAATGAGTTAATGAATAGGCCGCTGGAAAATCGCGGTTGAAACGCGTCAAGGAAGTGGACAAAAATTAACTAATAACAGTATTTTCTTACCTGCTGGTCTGCAGCTAATTCTCTCGTTTAGTAAACACTTAGACAAATAACTAAAATCGTGATATATTTCGCAAGTCGGTGCGCTTGCATTATGAAACGATGGGAAAATTTAAAAGGATAGGTTATGTGGTGAAGAATAAGGTGTGAATGCTGTACTGCTCGTTTGAAGTATAGGAACCATGTTACCAGACTGTGACGTCACTTCCGTGCTCGCTTTTGTATGAAAATGAAATATAAATGAACAGTCAACAACATCTAACCCTCCTGAATGATTGGACTGTATGTGAATAATAAATAAAATGTTATCTGGACAATCAAGAGTTTTATTAGGTATTGGAATCCAGCTCTTGTCCATTGGTCCTGTATCTAGGTTTAATTTTGGTTTATACTTTAGAATATATGCACTTTCGTATATGTTTCTTTCAAAAGCCGAATTTGTTTTATGTACAATGGAGACATCAGTAATGCTATGTTGTGATTTTTTTTTAGGTGCTGGGATAAGCCTGAAGTGGGGTGTTGATGTTTTGTATCTCGGACATGTTCGTTTACCCTAACCGAAACTCTGCGTTTCGTGTGGCCTACATATTGTTCTTGGCATTTACATATAAGAGCATATACCCCTGTACCTTCGTTCTTAGGAACAAAATAACTTTTACATGACGTAAAATGTTTATCCATGGTAGTGGGTGGGACCGACATTGCCTTCACTTTCATACACATGCGAGCACGGAAGTGACGTCACAGTCTGGCAACATTGTTCCTATACTTTAAACGAGCAGTACAGCATTCACACCTTATTCTTCACCACATAACCTATCCTTTTTATTTTTTCCATTGTTTGATAATGCAAGCTCACCGACTTGCGAAATATATCACGATTTTAGTTATTTGTCAGTGCTTACTAAACGAGAGAATTAGTTGCAGACCAGCAGGTAAGAAAATGTTTTCTCTCCACAAGATTTGTTAGATAATAACAGTACCTTAAAAACGACTGAGTCTACTAGTATAGATTACATAAGTAAAGTTAATTTTAAAATAAAATAATGGGAAAATTAGGGAATTATTTAAGATCAATTGAGTATCTTAAGATCATATTTAAATTTCTTTGAAGAAACGAGAAGACCATGACTTCGTTCCCCCTAACTTTACAAATAAACAACATACTAGGATTATACTTGTGTGAAGATTGTAGGAGGAACATACTTTTTATTACTAGACAATTTCTTTTCCTTACAGCTTCTTCGTATTGAAAGCACATCTACTGATTCACAAGACACAGTGGAAGCGTTACAGTTGGAACTAGAGGCTGCATTGGTAAGTTGGCAGTTCATTCTCGTGAAAAGTGTAAATAAGTTTAATAGAATTTATGGTTTATCACATGATCCCCAACTGACCTACAGAAAGGTATTGTTAAAAGGTGTTTCTTAATTACAGTTGTAAAATAATGTATTTCATTGTATCACTCAAATAAGTGTAGGAAAATTGAATGAACCAGTCTGTTTTAATAATTTTGTGAATCTTTGTTAGTTTTTTAGGGAAACGTTTAGAACCTGCACGGGTGGACTGTAGTTAAAAGAAGTCATGAATTGCATTCAGAGATTTTTTTTATCAGGACTGAAAGGTGTGTCACTTTGTTTGGATCGTGTAAGCCACTGCTGATACGGAAATTCTAGCTCTCATATTGAGAGAAAACTACGCAGTGTGCCTTATTTAAAAGCGTCAATCTCGGAGTGTTTATTTTGATGGATTCTCTCTACTGCTCTACGTAGCTCTGTAAGATAGTTTTCGAGACTGGGCCTAGATGCTAATGCTAATTCTAATTCTCTGTTCAGTGGATTTGTAATGTCATTTTCAGCTTATTGTCACATTAAATAAATTGTCAGGAACTGTTCTGTTACTGTGTTGTCTGATCCTGATGAAAATTGAGAAAGAATCTCGAACGTGACTTGTGATAAGAAAAACCTTATCAGACTTAACGGGTTTGATTATTTTTACCAACAGTCTGTATATTCTTGTATAAATTAGTAATTAGGGTTGTAGTTTAGTAATCGGTACTGGGAAGGTTCCGCAGGAACACTACTCACGTCACCTATCCAGAAATTTTTCAAAAGGTTTGCTGCAGCCCTTCAGCCTTATGCCGGAATGTCGTTCATCATAAAATTTTCCCAGGGATTTTCCTGCCTCTTACCAAAATGTCAGCCATCCTGAAATTCTGTTCGGGATTTTCCCGTGTCCCATCAGTCTTATGGCGGGTGGGTGGCTCTCCTGGTATTTTCCTGCGTCCCATTAGCTTACGCCTGGATGGTTTTAAAAATAGAGTCCCTACGCACTACCGTGTGGAACATTTTTTTCTGAAGCTGTGCGTCCCCAAGGACCTCACCCATCGGATGCGCATTTTTCTCCTTGGGTTCCAGTTCAATTCACAAATGGAATGAAAATGAAGCCAACTAGGAGACATCAGTTCAGTTTTACGATAGTATGTTCAAGTCATAGTCCTTGGTCAGCGTGGGTAAGACTTGGAACAGACTTAGACAGTCTTAGATCTTGCTTCCGTTCACAACTGCTTCACGGTAAGTTTTACCGTTCGGGAGACTGAAGGAAATATCTTTTAAATCCATTCACTGAGCCACCGTAATTCAGTAGTAAAGCATTGGCATAGCATTCGGGAGGTCGTGGGTTCGACCCCAGCGGCCGACCCTCCTGAGTTTTTTTTAGGGTTTTTCCTCAGTCACACCAGTCAAATGACGGTATGGCACCTTCAACATAGGCGCCTCACGACACCTTCCCGAATCCTTTTCCCTCCCCTATCCCGGCCTGAGCCTTAGATTCCTAAAGGCCATAAATAAAATTTAAATACAAATTGGAAATTCATTCACTTGATGTGTCTTACGAGAGTTTTACTAGTTTTATTGTATGAAATTAACATAGATATATACAGCATATCTAAATGATCAAAATAAGATAGAAAAAAATAGTTAATGTGCGCATGTAGGGCTGTTAAGTAGAAGCACCAAACCCGACACAGAAAAGAAGTGAGTAGCTTTCGCCGTAAATCCATGATCACTGAAATTGAGAGGAAAGTTAGGCAACAAACAGAAACGACTAGGTCACTTTTCAAGAATGGCAGGCTAACTGATCCACGCTATCGTTTCCTCTCAAACTATTCCCTCTTGATTTCCATCATTATATCCTACCGTTGTTTGATTTATTTTTGTACGTAATGATCCTGTACACTTAAGTAACGGTAGTCATTTTTACTGCCTTATTTTAAGTATATGTATCTATTGGAACTTACCGTACCCTTACTGTTCTCCACTTTCGTGTCTGTCTAGTGACAGTTCAGTGGGGTTGGGAAGGCTCAACTTTCGTAGATAAGTTCCTAGATGGGCATGTCCGTAATATACAAATAGAAAAAGGCCTCACGATTGTCTGAGAGATAGCATACTCGCTTTCTGTATGCGTAATCACGGGTTCAAGTCCCGTAGGAATCAATTGAACGGAGTGATTACGGAGCCCACCTTACGAAATACTGTACGCCCTGTCCTTAGAAATCTACAAGCTCACTTATACCGTTAATAACAATTCAACAAATAGAAAAAGTGATGTTGCTGTTAAAGATAGAAAAATGTATTAAAAATGAGCAAACTAAGCCTATAAGATGTGCTCCATGATAGGTAAGGTCTTGAATAGCGTTACGAAACTTCGAGAAACGTAATACAGAATCTTATTACTTGCAAAATGAAACCAGCCCTAGAAATTAATGAGTATTGTGCTTCTGCTACGGCATTGTTCGCATTGTATGAAAAGAGTTTGTATGACCCCCCGCCCCCCCCCCCCAAAAGAGAAAAAAGTGAGTGTAGCTTTCCACTATTCCTTTAGATATTGTAACTTAATTTTTTGGGGTTTACGTCATTTAAAGAAGCCCATTTCCTGGACTTATTAGGATGAAACCCGAGAAAGAAGATACTCTGAAGTAATAGTAGTTAAAGCTTAAATTTTTTGAAATACTTGATTTTTTTTTAGTATTGGACTATCCTACAGTAGTTTTCTTTCGCGTAAAAAGAAGAAAAAGAAAAAAACTGATTTGTGTTGATCTGACGTACCGAATTTCATTTGTTTAAAGACTTCAAAGTAGCAACGCATTTTATCTGATTCGGAAGAAGAGTTTCATAAAATCGTGATGTTACTATATTTATTTCGGTTGCATTAAATATACGTTATTATAAATTTGTAGCTGCCGTGTATTATAGTGGAATGAAGACTGATGAATTTCTATATCCAGGTTGTCTCTAATTATAAAATTAAACTTTGTTGTTTTGTATAAAGAAACTAAGCAACAAAATAGTGAACAATTTTCCCTGACAAGATTTCATGACCGGTTTCGTATTCGTGAGGTTCTGGTATCGATCACAGTGGTCAACCATCTTGACCATTTTTCCTGTCATGGGAGATTAATGCCGGTACAGTATTTTTAAACTAGGCACTCGCATCCTCTCCCCTCCCCCATTCCAATCACTGCGAAAGTTGCCGAAAGCTCATAAATAAAATTTAATTACAACTTTTCTTGTTTGTGAAGATTGTATCTGTGAAAGTCGCATTGGATCTATAGTATTATACGTTTCTCACATCTTATTAGTTTCATTAAAAAAAAAAAAAAAAAAAAAAAAAGTTGAGAACAGTTATGCATAGAATAATTGCTGGTTTTTTTTATCCCACCTAACGAGATCAGGACAATTATTTCAATTAATATTTTCCTAAATGTTTTTCGCACGTGTTCGGTACTTTGCTTTTTTTTTGTTCCTATATAATTCCAATTCCATTGTTTCAAAGGGTTTTGTTAATTTGGAGGAATCCTGTTGATTTTGCATCGAGCTAAATCACCTACCTTACAAAATTTCACTGTCTACATTTCTTGAAAGAACTCGAACCGTTACATCCTGAAGAATACAGCAAAAGTTAAATTTGAGGAAAAGGACGTATATGTTCGCTTTACCGTGTAGTGCTTCGATTTTCCCTTTCTATACTTCAGTTATGGTGCCGCTATTTATTCTATAAATCTTTTTAGTCAGCTAAAAGGAAAAAAAATCTAAAGGAGAACAATGGACTTGTGCATACAAATTTGTCCAGTCAGCAAACAATAGTAATATTGCATTCGATCACAATTTCACACTGAGCCACCGTAGAGCGTTGGCGTAGCATCCGGGAGGTTGTGGGTTCGATCCCAGCGGCCGACCACCCTCACTGAAGTTTTTCCAGGCTTTTTCCTCAGTCACACCAAGCAGATACCGGGATGGTACCTTCAATATAGGCCCTGGTCGACACCTTCCCGAATCCTTTCCTCTCTTCTATCCCGGACTGGGCCTTAGATGCCTAAAGGCCATAAATAAAAAAGCACAATTTAAGACGGGACGTTTCGATACCGTATTAGCAGTACTATCTTAAAAAAGTAACCCATTTTTTTTACTACTGTTTTTTAGTCTTTTTCTGTATCCTTCTTATTCCATTCACGTGTTATATGCACATGTTTATTTATTAAACATTGTCCCCCGATATGTTCTCGAAAATATACGGTTACTATAAATCGGATTGCAAAATATTACATTTTAAAAGTATTACACATACAGTAATTATTGATACATAAAAAGAGGCGGAAACTTATTAAGTTTTCATGTGACAAACCAGATGGCACTAGGAGTGCAGTACAGAAAAGTGATCGTGTTTCTGAGGATGATTTAGCTCTGTTTGCATGGTCCATCAGCTCTCCTGATCTAACGCCATGTGACTTTGGGAGTACTTGAAGGACCATGTTTACGTCCGACAACAGCCAACAACACGAGTATAGCTTAGGGAACGCATCAGTGCTGCTGTGATAACCATTGACAATGGAATGTTACAAAAAGTATGGACAGAACTTGACTATCACTTGCATGTGTTATAGAACCAAGGGGGTACACAGAGAACCTTTGTAGTATGTAATTAAAACTTGGTGAGTTTCCGCTTCTTATTGTTTGTGTAATACTTTTAAAATTACAGTATTTTGAAATCCCATTAATCATTTATTAGGGACGCATCAATGGTTATGCTATAGTTATTAAGCAGTGTATGTAGCATACATTTTAAGTAACGGTCTTCCGTGCGCAAAAGGGAAAATTTTAAATAGTGTTTGTTTGTGTTTGCAGTTTTAAGGGATAGCATGTGGAATTTTTTCGAGGCTAGTGTTAAAAGTGTATTCTATGCAAGTGATGCTAACCATTACGATGTTAACTCTCTGTAATTGCCAAAGTTGTAGCAGCGTTTGGATCTTAAGCGTTAGGGCGTTAAGCAGTGTTTGATGGTACGATAGTTACAGAAAAAATGTGTTTGAACTTTGCTCAGTCTGTTTATTGTTAACTTATATCATTTTTGAGTTCTACCAATTGAGGCAGTTTGCGGTGTTCTGATTCGAGGTACTAGTTTTTTCTTTATCCTTTTTTTCGGGATATTTGCTGCTGAGAGACTTCATTTTCAAAACTTGAAAGCTTGAGATGTAACTAGTGTATAAATACAAAATAAAATATTTTCTTTCTGGAGATTATCTATCCAAATAAACATCTCCCAAAATGACAGGACTACCCCCCCCCCCCCTCTCCACAAAAATCTAGATTCGTGAATTCGAAAGAAACCTTCTTTGCTTCTTGACTCATCCAACTAGTATACACAGTCCAATTCGTAGTCAAGAGGTCACAGATTATGCTGTGAAGTTTTTCTCGTTTCTTCCTGGTGGCGTTGTTTGTCCCGTCATAATTTTGAGGTGCCTTTATCGATATTTTATGTAATAGTGAACGGTTGGAGCTTCAAGTATGCCGTTAGACTGAAATATACGAACTATGAGAGGACTATACTACCAGAAATTTGCATTTCGTAAATGATTAGGACAGTTTGTATGATATGATTCTTCTATAAGAGCGCCGACCGGGTAGCCGTGCGGTCTAAGGCGTTAGGCCAGTGACTTAGGTCGCGGTTTGAATCCCGCCAGGGGAACTGATGTTTGTGGATTTTAATTCGGGGTCTGCAATACCTGAAAGGTATAAATAGAACTGTTTGATGGAAGTGTTGTGGAACGTTTGCTGGAAACAAGTTAGAACTTAATACAGGATTCCTACACATGAGAAAAGGTCTGGAATTTCTTTAAAAGTGAGGGATTTGGCAACACGGAGTAGTAAGTCAAAGAAAAGTAAGAGATTTTGTTAAGTAAACGCAAAGTAGGGAGTTTACAAAAGGGGATAATAAAACAGGCCAATTAAAAGATATATATGTAAAGAGTTAGAGAGACTAAGAAACGAAAAGTTTTAAGTAACATGTGATGGAAGATTTTTTTTTCCTCAAGCGCTCCGACTTAGGGTCAGTTCTACAATCGACCACTAAACTTCTAGTCAGCGCTAAGTTGAGGCCAACTCTCATTGGCCAAAATTAGACTTGGCCTGTACTTAGCGCTGACTAAAAGTTCAGCGGTTGATCGTAGAGCTGACCCTAATTGTAAGTACAGGTGTGGCGACCCATAGGGTACCTGAGCTGATATCAACCACATTTTCTTTTTATTTCGTCTTTCTTTTCTCCTGTACTAGAGTCATGCATCTCTTGGTTCCTTTTTTTAAGTGCTGATGTGGTTATGTACTTCAATTCTTATGACTATTTTAATGAGTAATCACTAGGGCCCGGATAGTTATACACTTAAAATACCCAAAATATGCACTAAAAAGGAGCGAAATATGCACTTTCGAAAACATCTTAACTTTTTGTAAATGCTTTATTCCAATTACTGCAAAAGCCTTGCTGATCCTCCTCATTTATTTAGCTCACATGATTTAATATATTAAAACTTGATGTTTTTAATATTTAAAAACACTGAACTGCTGAACAAGACTATATTATTCGTAAAAAATTAAATTTTTTACGAATAATATAGTCTTGTTCAGCAGTTCAGTGTTTTTGATCTTAATTGCAAGACGTGCAACTATGTTTTGTTGTCAGTTTGAATATTTACACTCACAAATACATTTGTCCACATACTCGAATGCACTTGCTTAGAGCAACACTTATCTGGAAAGCAGCTGTTTTTTAAATAAATAAATAAAAAAAACACTACTACGAAGATTGCACTCTGCAGTACTACACTCAAAGGTTTATTTTCTTTCGGCATTGTCTATAACACATGAAAACTTTCAACTGCTAATCCACGTCACTTACACTGCAAAACTCACGGAAAGACAGGACTGGGTGACAAGGTGAGAGGTTTAACAACTAAAAAATTCCAGTGAAAAGATCCCATATGCCCAAGGGTTGTGAACCACCCTCATTCCCGTAGAGTAATAATGTAAATGAATCATTAGCCATAAAATACAATTTAGTGCTTACTGTTGGCTCTGAAATATGCAAGATGTTTATATAAATGATGCATATATGCATTTGCATATGCAAAGTGCATAACTATCCGAGCCCTAGTGATTACACTTGAACAATGTAGCAGATCCTTTCGTCCTAACACTTAACTTCCGTGAAAGGAGATCCTTTTAGAAGATATTGCTCTAAGTGTTGCAGAAACTGTTTACCTGCTAGCATCGGGCAGTGAAGAGTCATAAATGTGTTGTAGTGCTGGACGTGAAAAACGTATGGAAACTTTGAAATTACAGATTATTATCTTCCAGAATTATAAAATGTTAACTAGTAAACCTTGAAACTTACAGTAATCACTTGTAACAAAATAATCAGTCATCATAGATCAGGGAATCGAAGTTGGAAGAGTCAGGGAAACTCAAGAAGAGTCAAGGAATTGAGTTGCGGAAACAAGGTGTAGGCAGAGACCTCATAATAGATAGACTTAGCACGCTTCCCCATTTTTGGCTGCGCTATGGCAGAGCTACCTAGCGGATGGATTCTAAATCACGTGCTCTGAACAAAAACATATGTTTTAACGCAGCCAGAAATGGGGAAGCGTGCTAAGTCGTATCTATTATGAAGTCTATGGTGTAGGATCTTGTGACAGCATCAGTTTCTGGGAAAGTAGCACTGTCGGCTTTGGCGTATGGACACCTCTTGTATTAAATATAGGTATTTCGATACTTACTTCATTCCTTGCGCGTTGGGAGCAAAACGTTTGTTGGGGTTTATTGACTCTTCACGCGAGTGTTTGTTACGATATCGCGCAACAATTGCAGGGAGGATAGCCAAACAATCTATTCTTCATTGTGAATTCAAAACTTTCAAGCAAAATGGTAAATGTTACTTTTTATTCACCTGTATGCTTTATGGAAGAAAACAAATGAAATGGTAACAGTGTATTTAAATGAGTTCGTGAATGTTTAAACTCTTTTATTATTTTGACTCAAATTGTATCAGAACTAGTCATTCTTTAGAAAATAATTATTTTATGACTTAATGCTGGTTTCTTTTCTAACAAGGAGACCTTCACTGAGATCATATCGAAACCTCCCCTGAAATAATGTTAGAATCATCTACGTTCTATAGAGAGGTAATATACGAACAATTTAGCTGTCCATATTAACTGCAAAGTACGTGATTGGGGCTGGAATATTGGTCGAAGTGTGCAAAACGTGTATTATTTATGATTTAATCAACAGATGTCACTTCTGCTTCACTTTCGTCCTGAAATTGTAGCGTCACCTCCCCAACCGCAACGCTCCTCGCTAGGGACGTATTTAGGTGGTCTGGACACCACGAAATTAAGATTTTTATGTAAAATTCATATGATTTAGACTACTTTACAAAAACAATTGAATTTCGACGGGATTCCTTTTTCGAAAATTTTTCGTTAAAAAAAAAAGAATAGTTTTTCGAAAAAAAATCACATCGTCTTTTTTGTTTTCGAAAAAAAGCTTTTTAAAAAATTGTGGCCGTCCCTAATTGAGACAAACAGATTTCGGGGAATACCCGAATTATCTTACGCCATAACCAATGTACGTACGTATTGAATGTAGTTCGGGACTTTTCCCTAAGTTCAATCCTTCTTTCATATTTCTTAAAACAGCACGTGTATAAGGAGAAATTAACATTAATTAATACCCAATGCTGCTACTGCGACTGACTGTTAAATAATCAAAAACTGCTGACATCAGTTTCAGCCTACATAGAACTAGAGCTAATTTTTTATCTATAACTACAGAGAAACATTAGTTATATCAAAGTATCGTGAGTTGCATTAACTGTATAAAACAAATATTTTATTCGTGGAGTTTTTTTTTTTGTTTCGTCAAGAGTTCTTTTCCTTTTTCGGCTTTCGATTTTTTTATATTTCGAACAATTTCTAGCTTTTCTTTTATTGTTTTATTTAATTTTCCTTTTTCTTCTTTCGATTTTTTTCATTTTTTGTTTTTCGAAAAAAAAAATATTTTTTTTTTTTGAAAATTTTTTCGCATCCTCCTATTTGTTTTCAAAAAATTCTTTTTTCGAAAAATTGTGGCCATCCCCAGTCCAGACCCCATAAATACGCCGCTCTGGCGAGGAGTACTGCGGTTGGCCAGGTAACGCTACAACTCGGCAGTGTTTTCATTCCAGGATGAAAGTGAAACAGCAGTGACTTCCGTTGATTGAATCATAAAAAATACACTGTTTGTTCACGTCGACCAATATTCCAGCCTTTATCTCGGTACCTTGCATTTAATATGGACAGCTCTATAGGACTTATACTCTCCTAGCAAAATTCGATATGATCTCTTTGACGGTCTCCTTGTAAGCGGTTGAGTCTTTCTTAGAGTGGAACAGCAGTATTACGCATGCAAGGACCAAACCAGTGGCTGGGATTTTCTTGTGTTTTTGTAGTCTTGAGTATGCTAAAGTCATGTTCCCCACCTGCATTTCCTGATTGTTCTTATTATGCAGCTTCGCATTTTCTTTTTAACCTTTTCTTGAAAATGAAAATTTTAACCAAAACTGATTTCAAGAAGCTGCATTTTGCGTTTTTAATTTTTATTTCGAGGTTTTATTTCATTATATATCCTTTCCTTTAAAATTTTAACTGTGGAAATATATGGATTTAATGTAGACGTTAGTGTGATTACTGACATTGTCATTGTTGGTTTGTGCCATCCATCCAGAGAGGTTGCCCTATTTTTTTAGTTTTCATCAGTTGAATACTTGGATGGTACCTTTTTTTATCCCGTTAGGAATGTATACGAAAAAAAAGGACACAATTTACGTGGATATCAATAAACTGGAAAAGTTTTTGATGTGAGGGAAAATCTTCTGATCATTTTATGTTACCAAAAATTTGTATTGTTAAAAGTATGGGTGAGACAGACAGAAGAGATATGACGTCCTGCGGCGAGCAGTCTTCCGGGGCAGGCAGAGGAAAATAGAGGTCAAGGCTTATGTCTGCATATGGTATTCTCCTGTTGAAACCGAGGAAGACTTAAGTTATTATGCCCGACTGCAGAATTTTCAAACTCTGTGTCTTTCCAGTGCTCGATCGGATAAACACGGTGTACACGGTACGGGTGTTTGAAGAGCTTCACTGGATCACCGTATAAACGACGTACTTCAGGTAGTAAATGCCTAATTTTATTTTACTTTATACATATTAATGAGCTGGACGGACAGTTGTGGCGTAAGCCCGTCATATGTCTTGAGAGATGGAAAACACAGCTGGTCGATAGTAGGTCGAACCTGCGTTACGAAGTCCGTGGCCGTAACCACTAAACTACAGGAAGTAAGCTCTATAGCGTTGCTTTCCAAACAATAATTCAACAATGTTTTCCAAACAATATATTCAACACTCATAGTGTACGTGATTAAGTGTGCGTTCAGTGGATCCATCTAGTCGTGGAATGCAAGTGTTAAAGTGCGAGCTTTCACACGAACCACTGAGTGGAGCCACTGTGGCAGACAAACGCAGATCTCCGCAACCGGTGGCTACCACTACTAGCTTTCGAATCTTTCATATGGGCCACTCAGTCGCACTGGAAGCAACGCTGGGCAGTATAACATTGCAGGATATACAGCTTGACATACTCGCTGTAGAAAAGAACAAGCAGGAGTTCTTCCTTATGAAAAGCCATGTCTGGAACGGCAGAAACCGCGAGACTTTTCGCATAGACCACTGAGTTGCTTTTTCCAACAACTCGGTTGATCCACCGAGCCTGATTGCACACTAAAGCCTTGCGTAGTTGTATGTCTTTTACGTAGCGTTAACGTGCGAGATTAGAGCTCTGTGTAACGTATACAGCCTTGTTCGTTACACACGTTTGACGGATGACAACCTTTGACAAGCACATTTTTCAAGCTATTAGAGTCTCTATTCTAGATAACTGGTGGTAGTTACCGCCCATACAATTAATTTTATCTTATCGACTGGTCTGCACGGCAGCCAAAACTGAGTCGAAGGCATTGTTCATCATTAGATCACGGGAGAGTCCTATGCGCACACCAAATAAATACATAAACAGAACACGCACTTTGATCCAGTTCTTGGTCTGGTCGTGCTGCTGACCGAGAACAGTTCATATTTAATGACCGAATGAGAAAGAAGATAACAGCAAGTTTAAAAAGCGTGTGAAATCGTGATTTGTTATATGTACTCTTGTATCCATATTTACATTAGCGAAAGTCTTACATGATGAATGTGTAATATTATTATTATCCGTGAGCTTGTGGAATTCTGTGGTGGAAATCTTGCCCTTTTGACGTGGATGGTGATTATTATAAATATGTTTCATAACAGTTTGTGTAAATTTGTTGTTTTTGTGACCTTAAGCACACTGCATTTTTCAAGTACATGGGTGCTCGTTGCTTTAGCGTATGTAACATGACCTGTCTTGTTTCTGAACATCTTTCATTTTCCAGGAACTAAGTAATGGTGGTGGATTAATAATAATAGTAATAAAAAACATCTTCTGTACTCTGTGAGCTGTCTGCAGCACTTTATCTACTGCTCCGCTGTTGATAATTGGGTTTTCTGTCAATTAAGGGAAAACGTTTAACAAAGCATGCTTTATTGTTAATTTTTTTCCCCTGTCTTCTTTCCTAATGTTATTTCCCTATCTTCTTCCTCTCAAAGGCCTGCATTAGCATGTGTGGTTTGCGCATAATTAGTGTTCCAGAGTTTCTATAGGTAGCCGATATCTTCTGGCCTCGATATTTTCCAGAAGATTATTATTTGATGCTTAATATTCTTCGGAATAATATATATTTCTTGAATTAATTAATTATATTTATACGAGGCATGTAATTTTCTCACTCTGATCGTAAAATTAAAATACAATGACATGCACACGGTAATGCAAGTTACATAAATTTCCCAACTACTCGTAAGTCCAAAACCGTTACTATATTGATCAGTAACGAACTAACTAGCTCTATGGCTTACAGAAGTCTCAAATTCATGTCGCAGTAACAAGCGTTCGGGGGTCAGATATCATCATGAACAACGCGTGGAGCAAGTGTTTTTAGCTGGGTTGAATTTGCTTACAGGTGATAATGTTTTAATGTAATAATGAAACAACATTTGGGCAGAAACAGATGAAAAAGAAATTATTATTTATTGCCTTCTTTACATTGGTTTCTTGTAAAGTAGGGCGTAGGACAATAAATGCATTCATTGCTTGATTATTGAAGTACAGTTCGCCAGGCGTATGGCGGATGGTTCGATCGGCAGACACAGAGGTGGAAGGAACTATAGTTTAAGGTGGGCTGCGTAAGGTGAGAGAAAGTTGCAATATTGTCTCCAATAAATCTGTACTAGGCGAATTGGCATTTCAGACGTAATACAATAGTGGTAATTGATAGGAAAGTGCTTAAACTGGTGTTTAACGGTGTAGATCACTCCCGCCATCTTGGTATAACCTTTCCATTGATTTACACGGGAATTGTATTACTCAATTTATGCCTCTCGGAAGTAGAATCTTTTAAGTTCTGCTTTCACAAAATGTGTCGTGGTGGTTATTTTGACTCTTGTATAGTTTTGGTTTGTGAAGTTCCTTCAAATATATAAGTATAGTGTATTATTAATAGTTTGGTATATACATCACAATATGTTAACGGGAAATTATACTGTTCGTGTGTAAAATATTGCATTTCTATAAAATAGCATGAGTCAAAGAGAACATGATGATAAACTGGGCGAAAACAGAAGTTAAAATTGTGCTCCTGAAAGATATAAGACGAGTAAAACAATTCCCATGTAAATCAATGGAAAGTGCGTACCAAGATGGCGGGGGTGATCTACATCGTTAAGAAGAAAAATCCCTTTGATTCAACAACTTCATTCTAATGTCACATTTCATTACCTCTTAGATGAATAAATTTATGACAAAATTGATGTCGCCAATCAATTTTTAGTAAAATTCTGACCTAGGTTGACATATTACACGACCCTTTCCTATTTAAATAAATTAGAGCAAGATTCAAGATTGCGGCCCTGACGAGTATACCGTCTCAAGCCCCTTATATACGATCGGGACAAACGCTGCGGCTTTACCGTGAGCAAACGCGCCTTGTAACAAAACTCATGCTTTTAAATGTACTTGTCCACACGAGCGGGTTCACCGCGCGGTTTGACACGTACATTTAAAAGCACGGATTTTGTTAGAAGGCGCGGTTTACTCACAGGAAAACCGTCATGTTCTCCCCGCTTGTGTATAAGGGGCCTTTTATCAAGTACCCATTAATACGTATGTTCTGTTCCGTTAAGGTCCTTAGGAATAAAGTGAGGGTTTTAGATTTGAATCACATTGTATGTACTGGTTCTAATGAATCAGATTTTTTTATCACGAACTTTATCTGGTGTCCCCCTACACGTCTGGTAAGTTTGAACATAAAAGCTGTCCTCAGCGTAGATAGTTTTACTCGTAAATAGTAATTTGAGCAATGCAATCTTGTGTCGCTAATTGAATAACACGTGCTTACTCTTAAATTAAATTCCCGGATAAGATAAAAATTAATTATAGGGGCGGTAACAGCACTTAAATTCCCAGAAAATGAGTGAGTAAACGAGAGACAGAGAACTGATATGCTAGCTAATTATTATATAAAGTTTCTGCACTGATGCAATGCAGCCCAACTCCCGTAGTCTAGTGGTTAAAGTCGCAGACTTCGTATCAGCACATGAAAAGCACGGAGGTTCGAATTCTGCTGCCGGTCACTCTGACTGTGGTTCTTCTAGAGTTCTCCCTCAGTTTCACCAGGCGAATGCAGGTTAGGTACATAGATATACTTCAGCCGCTGCCTTGTGGAGGATTACTTGCCGAGGAACGTTATTCCTGAAACATCTTGGACTATATCTGCCTGTCTCACTCGTGGATTTCGATTCAATAAATAAATGCACTTGGATGATTCCTGTTTAAGGTAGAATGCGCTGTTTTAAGAGAGCGTTATTTTGTACTTTCTTTTTTTCCCAATAGATGAACGGTACAGAGATCAGTTCTGCATAAATTAAAAGTGGTTAATCTATTTAACGTGTCATCTTTAGAGAAATACGCTTATAACGTACATAGATCATTGTTTTTAGCTGCATTTCTTGTGGGATTAGTGGCTGAAAGGAATTTCAAGGATTTTATCAACTGTTATACTCTGGAAAGTACTATTGATGAAACCGAAAGTTTGTATTTTGAACTCTTAAGGTTAATGCAAAGCAACGATATCCAACAAAAGATGGCAGCACTACCTCTAATGTATTTTTATCGTTGCACGAAATTTCAATGCTGCTCCTACAAATTCAAGCCAAGAGAGTTCTAACTTCTAGGGAAGAAATTCTAGGGAAACCAATTCAAGAGTTCGATCAATGTCGATTTTTTATTTTCGTTTTTCTTCATTGTTGAAATCGCTTGATTGTTGTTGCGAATATCAAAGCCTATAACAGTGAAATTCGTTCAACAATGAACAAGAAAGAAAATAATAAATGGCATTGCTCGAACTGTGGAATTGGTTATGCACTTTCTTCCCTGAAAGTTTGAACCCTCTAGGCCTGAATTTGTAGGAGCAGCATTCAAATTTCATGCAACGATAAAAAAACATTAGACGTGTACACGGTGGTAGTGCTGCCATCTTTTGTTGGATATCGTTGCTTGACATTAACCTTAAATCAAGCAGTTCTTAAGTATATTGAGGGGTGAAGTTTTCAGCTATAAATACCATGCCAACGGGCATTTCAATAATTAGCTGCTATTTGTTCGTATTACCTCCTGAGACCTGAGAATTGAAAATTTAAACGTGGTTCATACAGAAGCATCATTCGATAAATAACAGTACTGTTTTAAACTTGCGAAATGCCTATTTTTCGATTATTTTGTATTTCTTACTCTATCTCTATTGTATATTCGTTATTGAGTTCTTTTCAAAATGCTGTAAACCATAACTTAAAGGTCTTTTTGTTAGTTCCCGGCTAGTGCGTTAAAAGAGTAGTGTTTCTGTTCCCACACGGTAGGAAGTAGGTATATTGTTGTACATGTTTGGTTGGGATGTTAATGTAGAGATAAGGAAACGGTATGTATAAAGAAACTGAGTACGTGTGGACTTCCTTTGTTTTGCATCTTGAGGTGGGTCTTGTGTTGTAACTATTCAGACTGCATGTTATGGCATTTGCATGAGATTCTGTTTTGAGCATGACGTCACACTACCTTTTCTAATGGAATGTATAAGCTATCGACATATATTATTGCAATTGTATTTCACATTTGAATGAATGCTTACGAGCAGCATATAAATACAGGTCCAGTACACCACAAGTTACAGCTCTAAACATGTTACCGCTGTATGGTAATGAAAGCTTAGCTATCCAGGAAAACCTATTCTGGCAGTAATACCAAGAAAATTGGTTTAATAATAGACGCCAGCAGAACTTCATGTACAGCATTGTTGAAATTACTTCAATTCAGTTAAACGTAGCTGCGCCAAACTTGGCAAAAGCATTATTTGACAATAGAAACATACTGTGCATGTTTCCGTCCCCAGGACCCCATGTTCAGTGTTGCCAACCCTTGCCCCAAAATAAATCTTCTGAACTATAAGGTGTACAGACGTATCTGAGGTTCTATACGTCTTGGTTAGACTAGCTCATAGTCACTGAAACTGTCTTGATGGTTCAGTGTTGCCATCCCATTAAAATCAGTTGTTCATATTGCTTTCATTCAATTAGACATAGATGCACCAAACTTGGCATGAATATTATTCGTCACAATATAAAAGTACTGTGCGTGTTTCCGTTCCCAGAAACCCCGTTTTCAGTGTTGCCAACTCTTACCCAAAAATATATCTCGTGAACCACAAAGTGTAGAGACGTGCGTGAGGTGTCGTTTTAAAGGTGTTGACTACACTAGCTCAGAGCCGCTGGAACAGTCGTGATTGGTGCATTAGTTCAGTGTTGCCAACCCATTATTAAAATATATTCAAATTGCTCCGATTCAGTTTGACCTAGCTGCACCAAACTTGGCATTAACATTATTCGACACGAGAGAAAAGTACTGTGAGTTTTCTTGTACCTAAGCATAGCAGTTGTCAGTGTTGCCGGGCATTTTTATAAAAAAAAATCATGCTTGCGTGGCTAAAATGTTATCAAGGGACCAGAGCCTTTGCGATTGCTAGTAGAATCCCAGCTCTAACTTGTATTTACAATTGAATAGCCTTGAATGTTAGTATTTTAGCGCGAATCCGTCAATAGATGGTAGTAATGATTCTTTTGCAATAGTGTTCATTTGTTTTGTAAGTTCAAGTTGAAATTTGTCAACGAACGTATGGATTTGCAAATCGAGTAAACATCACATTACAATATGGAGGGGTTCACCTTAGGCAGGTTAGGTAGTTCTTTCTTCCAGACTATCCTGTCTTCTGGCTTCCGTTTTACGTAGTGGCTCCAGTTAGTGACTGAAGAGGCAAGCCGAAACGTTGAGCAGGAATTTTCTGAGAAAGAAAGTAAACTATTGCTTTATATGACATTGACAGTTAGTAGAATATTCAACAAATAATACCTAATTTTTATGAACAGGAAGCTAACATGCAACTATATACCAACTAAATCATTAATTTCTAGTGTCTATTCGAGTTTTGATATCTTGTTAGACATGGTTGATTCATTACAGGTGTGAAATTAGAAAGTAGATAAGATTTTACGTGCAATCACATGTTGGAAATATACACTTCGCAGAATGTTGTGCTGGAACTGTAAAACCACTGAATCCACATGAAATACAACGTTGGGAGATATTTACCAGAGTTCTCGGGTGTGTTTACTCGAACTTTAAAAACTTTGTTCTTTTTCGAGAAATAATAATAAAAAAAAGTTTTCAGGTAACAAAATTGACCGATGAGGAACTTTCTCATGTGACAGAACTGTCAGAACCTTTAGACATGCTATAACAATGGTCTTAGTTGGGTTTTCAAGACATCTTCGGGATTTTGACGGGCCAAGTAAGATGCCTATCACTCTTACAGGATAAGCTGATAAATTAACTGTAATTTAGCAGGCCCTCACCGCCCTGGTCTACATTACATTGGGAGAAGAAATCTCATGGTGAGATGTCTTTTGACAGCGGGTTTTATTTTCAAGGGCGATGATCCCCTTCCCGCTGTCGCTCCCAGTGCAATATCTTCGACCTGTTTGGTGCAGCCGGCTGCATCCTGAAGACATCGTGAAATGTCGGGGACGAGTACCCACTGAAGTCTTCGTGTTCTGTGCGTTCATCACGCGAGACAGAACAGTCAAAGTGATCATTGAGAATCTCTCTTGACATATCAGGACGTCTATTCGGAACAAACTTCGAAATATTCCTAAGCAACAGCATTTACATTGTTGATTTGATGATATAAAGAAACCATGACGGAATAACAATCAGTATTAAATAAACATGCAAAATAACAATTAATTTCGTATTGTCAGCTTTGTTTTCCTAGAATGTTACTATTAAGTTTTTTTTTTTTTTTTTAAATAGATCAGTTTTAGTTTTATTGTTTTTGCTTGTTGACGAACTAGTATGAATATGGTCTTAACCTGGATAAGTTCAGTACGTTCTCACTAAATATCAACGTACGAAACAATGCAGATAGATACATTTACAATTGAAAAATACAGGGGAAATAGGGGGAGGGTCCAGAAAATATGATTTCTCGTAGTACACATTTTGAAGTCTTACTTTCCCCTTTACACCCATGCATATAATATTCTAAAACCCGTTACAATTTGTGGATTATTTATGCTTTAGTGTTGAAATTTCCCTTGTGGTTATCTGCCACTGTTTAGTACTTGTTAGGAGTTCCAACTCCGTTTTTTTTTTCTTTAAGATGAAACGGACAAACCCCCTTCCCATTCCATGTACTTTTTAATTCTAACTGCTTGCGTCGTAGGTGCTAAGAAGGTGAAAAGGGATTGGTAAAAACAAGGAAATAGAACGATTATTATCAGATATTGCAAGATTAACTAAATTCCATGCGGCAGCACTCGGGAGCAACTAAAATAAGACCCGAGTTAACCATGTGCTGTAGGTGGAATGCTCTCATCAAATTTGTAACCACGGAGACCAAGTATATCTTGTTAAACCAAGAGTGGTAGAAAAACGGCTACTGGTGTGACCGATAAAGGCTACATGTCGAGATATTGAAATCTAAGTACTTATTTTATTCATTAATATAAACCATAAGTTGTTTATTTAATATATATATATATATATTGGAGTTACTGGTCTTCCACCAGGCGCCTCCCCAGGTGGCGGATAGGGGAATGCCGACCAGATATGGTGGGTACCGGAAATATTCCGGGGCGGACCAAAACCAGTACTGCTGCCTTGCAGTTAGTAGAGGGATCTACAAAGGCTAGGGGACGATAACCCCGAACAAAAATATCATGGTGAGGGGAAGCAGCATCACCATTACCACTCTGAGGCTGAAGATGAATGACATCGGCAAGGCTCAGAGATGGACAGAGGGCGACATCTTGAATGTCTACCTTTACTGCGAGGTCGTAGAGCTGACAACTCTACACCGCTAAAACATGTCAAGAAATAGTAACAGATGGTTCATGGATTCTCCTGGGGTAAAATATTCCGGAGGTAAACTAGTCCCTCATTCGGATCTCCGGGCTGGGACTGCTTCAGGGGGCTCTATGAACAGGATTAAGAAAGACCTTAGAATAGGAACGTGGAACGTACGAACATTATACCAAACGGGCGCTCTTCAGGTGGCGGTACACGAGACCGAAAAGTACGAGCTAGACATATTAGCGATACAAGAAGTTCGGTGGGAGGGTCAAGATAGTATCCCACAGGGCAAGTACACTTTCTACTACGGGGGAACACAGTCTCACGATTTCGGAACAGGGTTCCTCATTAAGAATAGTATCCTTCAGGCGGTTCAGAATATAGAGTTCGTAAACGAAAGACTATCGTACGTTACGATACGTACTCGATGGGGCAACACGGTTTTATTAAACGTCTATGCTCCGACCGAGGTGGCTACTGATAACGACAAAGATATATTCTACGATGAGCTAGAAAGGTTGGTTGACCGATTACCGAAGTATAATTCGAAAATTGTGTTGGGTGATTTCAATGCAAAGATAGGGAGGGAAGAAAAATATAGACCTACTATAGGCAAATACAGTCTTCACGAAAAGACCAACAACAATGGAGAAAGACTGATAACTTTCGCGATTTCGAAAAACTTACTGGTAAAGAGCACGTACTTTGAACACAAAGACATACACAAATACACGTGGGTATCTCCGGACGGCAAAACTCTCAACCAGATCGATCACGTATTAGTAGACAGACGAAGACACACCAACATAATGGACGTTAGGTCGTACAGAGGAGCGGAAAGTGACACCGACCATCAATTAGTGATCACAAAAGTAAGGGAAAAGTTATGCATCGCGAACAGAGAAAGCAAGGGATCAAAACAACTGAAATTCGAAGTGAAACTATTAAATAATCCGAGCATAAGAGCAGATTACCAACTCGAACTCTCAAATAGGTTTGAAATCTTAGCCGACTCGAGTAATAATAATGATGATATTAATAATGAAATTGATGTAAGTAAGATGTGGGAGGCAATTCGGGAAACAATTAAGAGCGCAGCGAAGGAACGCGTAGGTGAGAAGAAACAACAGAAAAACAAACCTTGGTTTGATGAAGAATGCATTAAACTTCATGAGGAACGAAAACAAGCAAGGCAACGATGGCTAAGTAATAAAAGCGAAGCAAATACCAACCACTACAGTAACGCGAAACGAAACGCCACACTAGGGTTCAGAAACAAAAAGCGAGAATATCTGACGCAGAAGATTCAGGAGATTGAGGAAAACGGGAAGACAAATAACATACGAGATCTATACAAAGGGGTAAACTCGTTAAGAAAAGGTTACCAGCCGAGGTTAGGAATGATTAGAAATGAACGTGGAGATCTTCAGGCGGATCCGACTAAAATTGTCGATGTGTGGAAAAGTTATTTCGACAAACTTCTTAATGTACACAGCGGGGAACAAACAGAGGAATTTGAAATCCATACCGCAGAACCGTGGATTCCCGAACCTAGCGAGATCGAGATCGAAATGTCGGTTAAGAAATTGAAAAATTTCAAATCACCAGGAATAGACAATATTCCAGCCGAATTAATTAAAATAGGAGGAACGGCACTAATCAAGGAACTACATAAATTGATAAGTGCTATATGGAGAAAGGAGGAGCTCCCAAAGGAATGGAAAACATCAATAATTGTTCCGATTTACAAAAAAGGCGATAAGTCGGAATGCAATAATTACCGCGGAATCTCGTTACTTCCAACCTGTTACAAGGTATTAAGTAATATTCTGTTAACACGCCTAAATGTATACGTAGATGAAATAATTGGAGATCACCAATGTGGATTTAGAAGAAATAGATCCACGTTGGACCAGATTTTTGCTTTGAGACAAATTTTGGAGAAGAAATGGGAATACAATGGGACGGTTCATCAGCTATTCATTGATTTTAAGAAAGCATATGATTCTATCAAAAGGGAAAAGTTATACAGTATCCTGATACGATTTGGAATACCGAAAAAATTGGTCCAACTAGTGAAGATGTGTCTCAGCGACCCCATAAGCAGAGTACGGATAGGTAATAATATGTCAGATAGTTTCAAGATTCGCAACGGATTGAAACAAGGCGATGCCTTGTCACCACTACTGTTTAACTTCGCGTTAGAATATGCGATTTTAAAAATTAAAGGGGACAAAAAGGGACTATCATTGAATGGTTTGAATCAACTGTTTGTATACGCGGATGATGTAGATTTAATAGGGGACGATATAGATGCACTACAAAGCAACACCGATGTCTTAGTAGAAGCGTGCGATGAGATAGGTCTACAGGTAAACATAGATAAAACAAAATACATGGTAACAAGCCGAAGCACAGGGAATGAAGGAATTAAAAACATAAGAATTAGGGATGAGGTCATAGAGAAAGTAAACAAATTTAAATACTTGGGAGCATACGTAACAAGCAAAAATGAGGTCACGGAAGAAATAAAAAGTCGCTTAGTATCGGGGAACGCATGTTTCTACTCAGTCCAAAAACTTCTAGCATCGCGATTAATATCAAGGAAATTGAAATTAAAAATATACAGAACGGTTATTCTGCCGGTAATTCTTTACGGTTGCGAAAGTTGGAGTACGACCCTAGCAGATGAACATAAATTGCGTGTATTTGAAAATAAGGTTTTGAGAAAGATATATGGGCCAAAACGGGACGAGATGACTGGAGAGTGGAGGAGACTGCATAATGAAGAACTCCACGGACTGTACGATTCACCAGATGTTGTAAAAATAATGAAATCGAGACGACTAAGGTGGGCAGGGCATGTAGCTCGGATGGGGGAAAAACGAAGATTATATTCAATCCTGGTTGGAAGGCCCGATGGAAAGAGGCCATTGGGAAGACCGAGACGTCGTTGGGAGGACAATATTAGAAGAGATCTTCGAGAAGTAGGTGTTCGTGATGAAAACTGGCTTGATACTGCCCAGGATAGAATCCAATGGCGAACGTTTGTTACTGCGGCGATGAACTTGCGAGTTCCATAAGCCATAGAGTTAGTTAGTTAGTTAAAGTACTCTTGTTCTTATGTTGAACTAAGTTTTGAAATTACCTTCAACTTCAATATATAAATTCATTCCAAGAAAAAAAAAAAACTGTGAATATATAGAAAGTCTCACAACAGAGACTACAAGAAACCCTAAACTCTTCTGGTCACTGATCAGTAGGAGAACAAAAAGCTCTTGCATTCCAGTTGAAATGTGGCATGATACTGTAAGTGCATCTGGTGGTGATAGGGCTAATCTTTTCAACAAGTACTTCGCAAACAGCTTCACTTCTCACTCCGTTCCTATCCATTTACCTCGTTATTTAATTCTCTCTGTTCGGACACTTTGTCTTCAATCAAAACGACTTCTGTCCCTTCTTTTGTCTTTGCCAGAACGCTCCTGAAAACTTACCAACAATATTTATTCGCAGTACAGCTAGTTCTCTCTCCCAATCACTGACTGCTCAACCGTTGTTTCAGAGAAGGAACTTTCCCAACACTGGAAAAAAGCTAACATTACTCCTATATATTAATCAGAATATAAAAAAATCGTCAGTGTCTTCATATAGCAAATATCTTTACTATCACCTCTGTCAATAATATGTGAGAAAATAATGAAAGATCGTATCTATAAATGTACTGCCCCGCACTTAAATCCCCCACAGCATGGTTTCTTACCCGGTAGGTCTTACTTGACCAATCTGTCTGCTTTATTTACTAGTGCGATTCAGTGCATCTCCAATAATTCACAATTAGATATCTTATATTTCGACCTATCTAAGGCCTTTGATTCCATCAGGCATCCTTATCTCATCTATAAATTATCTACTAGGTTTAATATTCATGGCAAACTACTTCCTGTTAGAGAACTACCTTCATAGTAGGCAACAACGTGTAATAGTCTCTGGATCTTCTTCGAGCTTCATTCTTGTTTTCTCTGGAGTTCCTCAAGGGAGTGTTCTAGGACCTCCATTGTTTTTATTATATATTGATGACCTACCTACGCTTTTTTTCAGACTCCTCAAGTAAGATTCTCCTATTCGTCGACGACTGTAAAGTTTACAGACAAATCTCTACTCTCCACGATGCCTTAAGCCTTCAAGGTGACATATCTCAATTTGTTACGTGGTGGTGGCGATACCTGGAATTTAAAGCTAAATCCTCAGAAATGTGCAGCTCTTTCTATTTGTTTGAAAAGAGACACAATCCAACACTCATACACCATTAAAAATATAAATGTAAATGCTGTTTCTTCTTTCAGAGACCGTGGTGGTGTTATTGACAGCAAGCTGACTTTTTCTGAACACATTACTCAAATTACTCGAAGTGATATGAGGAAACTAGGTTTGCTCTATCGTCTTACAGAAATTCGAAATCAGTCTGCACTTAGCTTGTTTTACAAGAACTGCCCTATGTCTCACCTACTATTGAATATTGCTCGCCTATATGGTATATGGCATGTTCCACGCATCTTTCTAAGCTAGGATCTATTATAAATTTCTTTGTTGCTTTAGTGAGAGCCAGAGTTCCCGAATTATGTTCGTTCTCTAATCCGGATTTAATGACAATATTGAATATAAAATCACCACGAGCTCGTTGCGACATTGGTGATCTTTTCTTGCACAAAATTGTTAATGACAATATTCAATGTGAGACTTTAATGTCACAAATCAACTTTCGTGTGCCTATCAGACGAACACGAAATGTAGCCCTCTTTTATGTAAACAAACCCAGAATAAACTTGGTTCAAAGGTCACTCATAAATGTTACAAAACATAATTGTCTCCCACAGACACTTGATATTTTTGCCTCTGAGAGCACTTTCAGGGCTCAGATAAACAAATTGTATTTGTAAATATTATCTTGACGTTGTTGTACATATTGTTTATATTTTTGTTGTTAATTTCTGTTACTGTTTCTACGTAAAATGGCCAACATGTTCCGTATTGGGAACTTATTCGCAAATAAAAGAAATAAATAAAAATACTTTCTGAAGTATTTGAAGTGAATTGAATTTGAATTAATTTTATTTATTGCGTTCGTGTAGGTAACTTTGTCTTAGTCGGGTAATTGGTAAAATAAACCACTTCTTCAATTGTTAAAATAAACTTTTCCTGGTAAAAATTACTTTAACGCTCATCTTAATGATTTAAATTATTATCGACAGTTATCTGTGATGCATTTCCAGAGTGTCGACCATCTTGAAAAACCTGGAATACTCAGGAAATTTTATAAATCTTGAAAACTCAGCGAATACTGAGGGAAATTTATAATTTATGAGGGAAACTCAGGCAAGTGTCTGAGGTAGACCTGTCCACAGTTGGCAAGAACACTGCCCCGGATATTTTCAATATGTTAAAATCCTTTATTTTAAAGATTTTTTTTTTTTAACTTTTGAAATGTCAATAATGTACAAGATGCTTGGACTGGGTGGAGGTGGGATTTAAAAAAATGCCATTGGGTATTATTTACATGTTCCACTATACTAACAACTCAGGGAATTTGGAAAAATTGTCATGGAAAACGTAGAAACCCCAGGGAATTTCAAGTCACAAAATTATGATTTCAAAGTTATCCACTTCTTCAGGCCGCCTTGGTGTTTTTTTTTTTCTGTTTGTGTGCAATAAATAATAAGTGTTTTAGTGTTCTTGTTACTTATTGACTTAAAAACGCTTAACTACCCCTAACACTTATTTTATATCTGTTGGTGTTGGTTAGGTGTTATATGGTGGGTAAAGACAAAAACATCATACAAGCATGAGAAACACAGATTTTACATCTATTCGCGGCCTGAAGGATAAGTTTATAGATAGCTTTGAAATGCATCGCCGCTAATTGTCGATAATAATTTAAATTATTGAGGACTGCCCACAAGATGATTGTTACTGTTATTTTTGTAAATTTGCCCTCAAGGCGCAAATATGTTGTTATTTTGATTGATCGCTGCTCATGCCGTGTGGGGTGCTCCCGTTTCTCCCACTTTCTTCATTCCATCATCATCCATACGTCCTCAGCCATAGTTGCCTAAACGCCTTAAAATAAATTCAGTGTTATTACTTTGTATTGGTTGCAAGAAGGAAAATACTATAAATTAATGAATGTATTTATATGAATAATGTAACTGGCCATTCCTCATCCACGAAGGATGTGTACATTGATTCATGTATGTGCTTGGTATACATTTCTTTTATTTGATAAACATTTTTTGTTTGTTTATAAGAAATTAATGATTACATATTGTAAATTAATGACCTGGATAAAAAGAGACAAATAGACCTGGAAAACCTGGAATTTGATAATTAACATTAGGTAGACACCCTGTAAACAGTAGTTGTTGACGAAATAGTAATTGTATGTAGCTGCCTTGCCCAATGCCGATATACAGACTGTTTATTACTTCGTGTAACTGAGAAACAGACGTGTAAAAACGAAAGTTTTCCAAGATATGTTCATGAAATTTTCCACAGTTGTTCACATAACCCTGATGTTTTGATGCTGTGAAAATAATTTTCCTAAATACCTTTAAATGTACACTGTTTTCCCTCCTTTTGCAAATAAACAGTGCTGATTGTTTGACGAAATGACCTAAAGCTTGGGAGGGTTCGAAGATTACCACCTGTTTTGGTGGCGTCAGAACACGAAATTTCCGTGTTTGTTTCGCACACTTCTTTTCCGGATTGGAACTGTAGTTGCAAGCAAATCACAAACTTTAACTCGCTTCGTTACACCTTCATTCTAAATTCATAATATGGCATAATTATCTGATGCTCCTTCATACCATTGATTGTTGCGGAGTTCATTCGATTCTCAGGTTCCTGTATAACAGACAAGAGAAGGTCCAATGTTTCAGTATACCTTCAATGTCGTACTATAGAAATGCGTATATATTCGTCATATAGCCGTTAATATAATGTAAAAAATCAGCATGCCGAGTCTATTTACTGCCCTCCGATGACCGTTTAAAAGAAGTGTAACATTCATCATATATGTGCATCTGACGAAAGAACTCTTTAAAGATAGAAATAATTAATTTAGTAGGATGATTCTAACTTATAATTAGAACCGATGTGACAGACAGTACCACAAGTGATACATAATTCGTAAATGATTGCAAGTTAGCTAGCAAGGAACTAAATATTCACGCTAGGTTACTTTCAATCTTCTTTGAATAATTTATCATTCTAATGTCATGTGGATTCTATTACAAATGAATCTTAATTGAAAACAAGAGCTGTTTTAGCTCTTTATAAATTTACATAAGCATTTAAAATAATTACTTATTGAATGTGTGTGTAGCAAGTTAAATTTTTATAAACCAACAATTAGTATTTGTATTACGTGTGTATTTGTATAGCTCTAAACTTTACTCTTCCTTTAGGGATTTTTTTTTTTTTAAACATTTTTTGTTTTAAAAAGGTAGCAATTCCATATACTATGGTGTTGGTTAGAGCTTAATTCCTCAGATTAGGACGCATGATTCTGCAGTTTGTGTTAATTATGTGCTTTTCTTTGCTTCAAAAGGATATAAAGTTATACTAAGTAAATATTGTGTGTTATACAATAGCTAACACTTTACCAAATAGCCGGCCGAGCGGTCTGCGGCGGTAGGCCATCGGCTCGAATGAGTCCCGGCATGGGTGTGGCTTTTAACAGCTAAAGGTGAATCGTGACGGGTCGAAGTCCAAAGTTACTAGACTGGCCCATATAAAAATAAAGTTTACTAAAAGATTTTTTACTTTACCAAATAATTAACACTCATCTTTGGTGCAAGCGAACTCGTGCATGATCCTTGATAGAGGATTATAAAGTTCAAGCCGTTGTTTTTTTTTTTTTTTTTTGACCCTGCTAGTTTGTTTTTTAATTTGTGTACTTCAGCTTACTCTCTGTATTTACTGGGAATACGGAAATTGATGTATTGCAATTCATTAAATGTTAATGATTAGATTATTGTAAAATCTGGAGTAGTGGATATTCAAAGTTTAAAGTTTATTTCTTGACAACGGAATTTCTTGTATTCGATTACATTAGGCGTGTAATTTGAATAGCTTAACCAGTGCATACCTTTTCTTGTCTTAGATATCGCATCCATTTTTTTTTTTTTTTCGTTTCTTGTATTTGGCATAGGGTGGGATGTTCAGGTTTTGAGAGGAAGCATTATCTCTCGCAATAAATTGTTTTTGTATGCTAATATCACACTTCTAACCTTCGTGTTGTCGAAAACCATTATTTCGGCTATTTCTAGCAAAACCGTAGCCATTCATCGAATTTTTTTTTTGGCAGATGAGATAGCGTGACTTTATTATATTTTAATCTGTCCATATATGGTGCTTCTATTTCAGTGGAACAATATAGCGGAAATACAGAGTTAAATTTTTCAATATTGAATATCTTATTATAGGTATTACCTAGCGATATTAACGTAACTTATAATAACCTGTAATAGTGTTTATTTCTATTTATATATATGAATTATTACTATTAACAATATTATTCTTATGTAGTTTGTGTTTCCCTTAAACTAAATGTTGTTGTGAAAAATAGCCAAATTCTTTTTGAAACAGGGTGTCCGAAAAGTATAAGTTGCTTTTTGTTTAGTTTTAGTTGTTCTAGTTAAGCCTGTAGACTATTCATTGCCATTTCGAACTGTTAACTCAAAACTAACTTATTTATTTTGGGAGTTTCCAATGGAAATGGATTCATTGCCATTTCTTTACGTATCTTATAGTGTGGAGGAGTAGAGGTGGGTTGGCTGTCGCTTTACCTTCGTAGCTAACGTCACGTATTAGTTAAACTGTACAGTGTTGTACCGTAAATCTTATTTAAAAAAAAAAAAAAAAAAATCGTTTCCCCCTTATTTTCTTATTGAATTTCTTCTGACTTTCAGCAGGTCTCTTTTAAACACAATAAAAGTACCTTTTTTTATATATGGACGGATAGCGGTAAATAATTTTCTAAATAAACAAGAAAATAACACCTTAAAAACGATATCATGGGCATGTATTATTTAGCAAATGAAATTTAGCAAAACGAACACTTGATATAACAATTGAGAAGAATTTGGTACAAACATAATTAAAATCTCAGGAGTTAATAAGAAAAATAAGCAAAATCCTCATAGAAATCAATGGAATGAAATTTTAAAATGGCAACTGTGGTGTACAACAATAATCATTTGCTTCATTTTTATTAAATAGAGCAGAGAATGTTATAAATATCGTATTATATTTGTATTTATATATACACTAGTGTCCAAAATTAAAGCAAAACGAAACAGTCTTGACAGAAAGAAATTTCTTAAAACACTTGGTGTTAACATCAATATATATCTAAGTATTGTATACAATGATAGCAAAACTGCAAAAATACAAAATTTATACATGAAAAATACCTAACGCAGTCTAATCTTATGATAGCAGGATCGCAAAATAATACCAAGACAGTTTTCCCAGAACAAGATCACAAAATAAAGTGGTCAACTCCCAAAAATGAACTTAAGGATGAATGGTCAGCCTTAGCAATGTTACGACGCGGTATATTGCAAACCAGTGTATATACATCCCATTAAATTCATTCTTAGAGGTTGTCCAGTTTAGTTTGATTTGTGATTTTTTTCTGATAATACTTGCTGGTATTATTTTACGATCTTGCTATCCTAAGATTGACTGTATTTAGTATTTTTCATGTACAAATTTTGTTTCGTTGCGGTTTTGTTATGGTTGTATACCTGTGTTTCAGGAAACATGTATCTGGCCAAATTGTTTACTTTTGGACACCAGTGTAGATAATAATATAATAATTCATAGTCATAGTTAATCCACTCTACTGGATGAGGCCTCTCCCGGAGGGAAGAGTTGGTCTACTGCTCCTACGCTGACCAGGAAGCTCTCAACTGCGATCCCCACGGTCTTTTATTCACAGCAGCTCCCCAATTGCATCACGATGCTGGGTGGGCACCATTCCAGACACTCAAGTTTTGGAAAAAAAGTCCTTGGCAGAGCCGGGAATAGAACCCAAGACCCGACGATCAGCAGTCAGCGACGGTAACCACTAGACCATTGAGGCTGTCATATATATTACCGACTGAGTTCTGAGAATCCTGAGTGCATGCGCAAGTGTTGTAATCTTGCGAAAGGCGATTCCCAACGTGAATTCATAGACACGAGTTCAATTCCGTGTCTGATATAGAACGTGATAGTGTTAATATACAGTGTGACTGAGACCACCTGTACAGTGTACATGCCTGTTAAAATGAAGGGGATTGGTTTATATTAAGAAACTTTTTAGTGGAAATGCTTCCATTGACCTTGAAATGGTAGTGAAAGTGTGTTGAATAGATGAGCAGCAACTACTGTGGACCACTCGTACATCCCATTTAAAATTAGTAGAAGTGGTTTTTATTAAGAATAAGAAAACAATTAAACTAAGCAACTAAATCAGATACTCTCTATCGTATTTGTAACTTACGGTACTGACCTGAAATAAGAGTTTTTTTTTTTTTTTATGGTACAGCTGTGTGGACAAAAGACAAAAGTATTGCCGCATATGTTTAAGGAATATTTCCAACATTCGCGAAAAAGTTCCTCCTATGTGTGACATCTGCTAACGAAAATTAACATTAGGATTAATAGTTTCCATTGCGTTACAAAAATATCACTCGTCGAGATAAAATGAGAGAACTTACAGCTTGGTTGATTTTTGGACTTAGATTTTTTTGCGGAGAAAAAATTAAATTTTTGGAAATATCGCCCTCGAGGATAAAAGTTTTGTTGTCTATAACTGAATATTTCTTATTTCAAAAATAAATATATTGAAACATCGTTTAACTTTGTAGACATATGCACAATCGCATGACGCACTTTTGAGTTGAGGATAATATTGTCCTGGTATGTAGATAAACAAGAGCGATATTTGCAAAAATATTATTTTTCGTTGACAAAAAGTCCCAAGTCCGAAATTTGTACCAAGTTGAATAGTTCTCTAGTTTTATCGCGTAGAGTGTTATTTTTGTAACACAATGTGAACTATTAAACCTAATGGTAGTTATCCTTAATTAATATCACACACGGGAGGGACATCTTCGCGAATGTGAAAAAATATTGTTTAAATACATTAGACAGTACTTCTGTGCACAGCTGTACCTATTAGCTAGGCCTTGGCCGACTTCCTTACATCCTCTCTCCCCCCTCACCCTATACCACCCTGAGACTGAGATGCTTAAAGGCCATAAATAAATTCAAATTGGAGACAGCGTTAGCGAGCGAAGACATTTGTAGTCAGGTTAGAAACGTAGGTATTTTTCATTACCACTGAAGGAAAAACCTATCTCACATAATTTGCTTACCAACGTTTAACATAACAAAATTCGTTACCTTTAATACATTACTAACTAGGAACAGTACTATGTTCACTCAGTCCGTAGTGCTCGCCCACACCCTGTGTTGACGTCACTTTCTCGGTTATTTACTCTCCTACGTACGGTCGTTTACTCTCTACCATAAAGCAACATAAACCACGGTCAACCAATCAGAGAAGCACAGGCCAGTTACAGACCCAGACACAGATGTTTAAACGAATCATAAACATTGACTTTTTTTTATCCAACCAAGACACAGCTTTTAGCAGCCAATCACAGATGCAGTTTTCAGTTTGAATTTAGTATCTATAGCTTGCTTTAGTATGGTCTTTTTCGTACTGTGAAGATGAGAACGGTTACTTCTCGAAACGTTAATTAATAACTCAAGAAGAATTATATATTTGTGGCAGTAGTAAATTTAATTTGCACTGTATTTGATAATTTGATTTGATCAAATTTTTCTAAATTTTGATTACCTTAACTTTTGGGACGCCCTGTGTATGATACTAAAAATACTCACACGACCCTCCCGTTTTTATTGCATTATTACGCCTCTCTGTGAAACATGAGACAATTTGTTTTATGAGTTTCGGTAAGTATATGCAATTGTCCTAGAGCTATGCTTACCCTTGTTTTGTTGAAAGTGAATGATGGAATGTTTTTAAAAGGTTTTCGTTGTAACCCGCAAAAGCATGGTATTGCTGTAACCCTCTTTTTTTTTTTCTCCATTGCAGCACTATCAACTGTTGATCATAAGTGTGAGTTTAAGTGATATTTGTAGAGTAGATAATGGTTTGGTACCCAGTTTTTTAATTTAACATGCATTTTGCATTGCAGTTGTGTGTTTTGAATATGTTGTGTGAGTATTGCTTGACATTTCAACGTTAAGTAAGAACTGTTTATGTTCGAATATGTACTGATATTAATTTTGTTCTGATAAACACGGATGATTGTCACTGTGAATGATTTTAATCGTAAAACTGTGATATTAGAACCTGGAAGTAGGTATGATATTTGGAAGTTCCTTGTTTGTAAACGTGTTGAGTGGTTAGTGGAACACTTTTCGTTGAATTGTGTGTGCACTTACCGTATCTGTTGTATGTCATTTTTTTGTGTTCTATAAAATTTTTAGTGTTTGTATTTTAGGTTGGTCCTACTAAAATCCATTCATCTACCTAATGTACTCTATTTGTGTGTGTGTATGTGTGATTCGAGATTCTTCGATAATGGTATCAGACACGTAAGGTTGGGTAGTAGACTTAGACTGCATTATGAAAGTTCGCAAGTGCGTTTTTTACTTATGTTCATCCTTTACTAATCTTTCAAAATCAAGAACGTCCAAGGTTTATTTTTATTTTATTTTATTTTATTTATTTATTTTTCAACGTTTGGTGAGGTGTTAAAGAAACACAAAAATATATATGCCACTGAACTGATACGACGAACCTCAGGAAGTGGTTAATCTTATGAAAACAAAAAAGTAAATTTCCTTTCAATAAATTTTGAAACACGAGTATTTCGGAGCTACATGCGCCCAAAGTTAGGGCGCCATCGTTATAAATGACGTAAGCCGTGTTGCCTGAGCAAATCACAGTCGAAGTTTTACTAAAAAAAAATTATCTAAATTAAGTTTATGGTTGAGGAGAACAGCTAAGGGAGTTTGATGTGGTTGTCTCCTGCGCATACTTCTAATTATAAACATTGAACAAATACATTCCTTTGAGGTAAATTTGATTCTGAGTTGATAACTCGACATGACTTACATAATTACTTTTCGAGATGATATGTCATTTGTAACATTAATTTAGCGGAGTGTTAAGGTTAATGTAAAGCAACGATCTCTAACAAAAGATGGCAGCACTACCAAGCCTAGAGAGTTCTAACTTTCAGGAAAGCATGTTCATAACCAAATCAAGAGTTCTTTCCGCGCCGATTTTTAATTTTCTTTCTTGTTCATTGTTGAAATAGCTCCGTTGTTATAGGTTTGGATATCCATAACAACAATCATGCGATTTCAACAATGAAGTAAAACAAAAATAAAAAATCGGCATTGCTCGAACTCTTGAATTGGTTATGAACTTTCTTCCCTGAAAGTTTGAACTCTCTAGGCTTGAATTTGTAGGAGCAGCATTGAATTTTCGTGTAACTGTGAAAATACATTAGGCATATACGGAGATAGTGCTGCCATCTTTTCTAACGTTAACTTTGAGTGCCTGTAGCTCCGAAAGTACACAGCTTGCTTTTTACTTTGATATGAATAATCACCTCCCATAGTTTTTAGCACTGTGCGTACAAAAGTTACGTACATGCTTACGATACTTATCGCGCATTTTTCGGGGAGCAAATTTTGGATCTACTCAAGATTGCTACCAAGTAAGCCAGCATCCGGTAGATTGTTACTATGGCACGACTTTAGCGCGTGAATATTCGTAGCAGTAATAACCACATCACTGGTCATGGACCAGTAGTAACCGGGTCACAAAACCCGATCATAGAGGTGGCACCCTGGATCTTACTTGTTAAAACCGGGACGCTGTACAAACAGCACTTGCCGAATGGAGTGGACTGACTGATTATTGCTCACATGAGTGAACACTGTGGCATAAGAGACATGTCACCATGGCAGTAGTGTTTCCGTTTTCAGTCCATCGGAGCCTGTCGTACTATTTGCGGCACAACTTTCTTTGAAAGAATCGAAAACCTCATGCCTGCTTGAGTGCGGGTGCCACTACGTGGAGAAGTACAATAGGTATGTATGTAACTTTTATGCATGTGATAAAACATTTTTGTGTGGCTTCTTTTTACAGCTTACCGGAGGTTATAAAACATAGCCCTCGTGCGTATTATTCGATGAGAAGCTGCTGCTACTGCTTCTAATTGTGGGCGTTTACTAAACCATAATTATATCTTCTTTCCTTCTGCTTCTGTTCTTTCCTTCTCCTTTTATTCTTCCCTGGCCACATTTTTCATTTCAATTGGTAGTTGCAAGTTAGCGTTGTGATCACAAGGTGTAGGAAGTCGTAGTAACCGATAGAAGGAACCAGTGTGTAACATGCGGTAACAGCTTATTTCTCTGGGTATAAATGGCTTTCTAGCTCTGCAACTAGAAGATAGAGAAAATGAATTGTATGTGCGGTATCAGCACTATGATTTACGCGCGTCCCGATACGGGAAAGCCCCTTATGTTCGTCGTGTCTGAACTTAGCTGTTAATCTGCTACCAGAACTAACACAAGGTGTCAAGCAATCGGGAAATTCGAGAATTATGCTTGAATTTCTCACGTAGTGAAGAAAGCAGGAATTTTGCTTGGATTTAGCACTGAAGTCTGAAATTTTCTGCTTCTTTGGGAGTGTAGCAAGACTTCATAAGACGAAGAAGACAAGGTATATAAAACATTAGATAGGCAAGTCCCACACTTTACATCCATATGGGAAAATCGGCATTGACGTCACTTGGAAGATAGACGTCACGGCAGCATTAACTGCAGTTTATTCGAAGATCGTTGTTTTAGATACTGTAGGAATTTAATCGTTTTTATGTTCTTTAGGCATGTCTGTTCCTTGCCGGAGTGGGGCATGGAAGAGGGATGTGAAAAAGGAAGGCATTCAGGGCCTCGTTTGAAGGTAACGTCTCGATAATTAATCTCATCTGACGGATGACAAACCTGGGGGAAAATTCAGTCAGGATGGCTTGCCGTTGGGTTCAAAACTAGGACCGCTTTGGTATAAAAAACTGAAAAGTAGATGACGGTCATTTCTGCCTTTAATGAGATTTCCTCCCCGTATAGGTTGTGAATTCGTTCTCTATTATAGTAATCTTAGAACGTAATACAAGAGTATGTATAGTCAGGTAGACCATTTGTTCATTTTAATTAGATTAAAATTTCTAGTCTCGCAATACTGGAACATAAAAGTTGGAAATAAAAAAATCTCTCTTCGAAATATTTGAAATATGCTTAATTTTTCCTCCAATGATCGCTAGACCTGAAAGTAGCAATTTAGGTTAATTCCATATTTCGAATCAGTGTTACACAACACGAACCACTGAGCATTTCTCATAGGCAGGCACGGAGAGGAATGAGTTCATACGAACATGTTCCTGAGAACCGAAATCATTGTTGGAACTAGTGAATGGGTTCAGGTTCCTTTTAATAAGGAACGGTTCATTTGAAAATGAAACTGATATAGACAGAATCGTTCCTTTTATGCGATCTAAAAATACTTACTTTGGGCGAGTGTTTACAAATTTCATTTTAGCGAGTCATTTGCTGGAGTCTAAAATAGTTTTGCAACAAAAAAGAAGTTATGACACGTGATTCACCACTCATGATCATACACT
Organism: Lepisma saccharinum; assembly: GCA_022664845.1. Taxonomy (NCBI): domain Eukaryota; kingdom Metazoa; phylum Arthropoda; class Insecta; order Zygentoma; family Lepismatidae; genus Lepisma; species Lepisma saccharinum. Next base: position 44,977 of record JAGDQP010002298.1, on the reverse strand, counting down.
ATTTTTTTTTAGTGGTATGTAGAAAGATAATTCCTTATTTTTAGGAACTTTAAGGTTATAAGTTCAATTTTTGCAGAATCCTTTTTTATTTATTTATTATTAAGGAACTGGAACGCCATATAAAGTTCCTTTGTAGTTCATATTTGAGTGAAAATAAGATTCGTACTACGTGATGTCAGGATTATTATTATTATTATTATTTTTTTTTTTTGGTATGATATCTAATTATTTTAGTAGTGCATCCAATAGTTTCTTAAAATGTCGAAAAGCTTCTTCCTTTGCCAATTATAATATCTTAAAAATGAGTTATTGCTAAAAATGCTGAACAGTTCCTACAGTTTACGTTTTTGATTGTTCTTAGTAGTTGATATCAAAGGCATGGCTGGTATGTTGTGTGTAAATATGCATGGCTCTGTTGAGACGTAACTTTTCTGTGTCAGGATTTTCGGATTAAAAGTTCTAGAAGGAAATCAGTTTTCGAATTATAGGGAGGGTAAGTGTATTATTTCTGTTTTATGTATCAAACGTATTTGAATTGAGAGAATTTTGGAATTCATTAAGTGTTAACATGCATTTTAGAAATTTAACGTAAGTTTGAACTCGAATGAAACCCTGAAGAAATTTAGGCAAAAGTTTGATTCACCATTTTTTTAAAAAAATTTTTATTGCTAAGTTTTATACAGGCATAGTAAATTTTAGTGATCAATTTTTAAAATAAATATTGACCCTCTTCCATACTTTTGGTACTTTGTGTGAATATTGAAGAGCTTAGTGTGTTCTTTAAAGCTAAATATCGGCCAGATTGCGATGTGTTTTCTACGCTAAGGCTAGTATAGAGGCTTCATAGAAATGGTTAGGTAAATTAAGTATATTCGTTTTGTATTTAATGATGTATTCAACTAAGCCTTCATATTGTATCTAATATTTTACGTAATTTCCTGTAATTCTTACAGAATCCTTGGTTCCACTTGTTTCAACGATTAAACCATACACAATTTATGGGTTTTCAGTTTGTTCTTGCTGGTCTGTTTCCTCATATACTTGAAATTTGCGTGCTCTTCCGAACAAACGTCTTATTGTTTACGTAACAGCAACACCTATAAGTAGTCCTATGTTTTTCGCATTATAACGAAATACGCTCAAAATGAGCGATTCTTGTCTTCATGTTTCTCCAAGAAACTGATGGATTTATACTGTGTCAAACGCGCTATACAGTTGCTATGCAAGCAGTTGTATAGTTTCAGTCTGAAGAAGAAAGTGTTATACATCCGCAACTGTAACGCTTTAGTTTCTTTCTTTGGTTATTAAAGCATAATCAGCCTTGCCAGAGAGCTATGTTAACAGAAATCTTATATTTATTTAATAACTATATCCATTTTATTGTAAGTTCGTTCCCTATTGTGGGAAGAAACTTCCAACGAAATGTTGGAGAAATCCTTTTGCATATCATAGGAATTTTCCATATTGTTGTAAGGTGTATTTTCTCCCGTTTTTCAAGTCCTGTATCTAATTAGATGTATACGATATTGCGGAAACAATTTCCTTTCCTTCGATACAGAAAATATTACCCGTGATTTCATGGGGGATTTTCTCTGTATCTTCTTTTTCTCGTGAACAGTTTCCTTTGACTGGATTATCTGTTTTTGTCCCTACGTGAATATGCCGACAGAAACGTGGTGGGAAAGAGTTAAAGACATTCAGACGTTCTATAGAATTCTGTGTTTAGAATTGCAGTAGGTTCACAGTTCCCTTGATCGAGTGGTTAATCTCTCACTTTGAATAAGCACTGGGAAGACGGCATGGGTTGAAGTTTCGTTCAGACTGATCATTCTGACTCCACACCATACATATACCGGGATGATACCTAGTATAGAGGCCCTGGCTGATTTCCCCCCCCCCCATTCTTGCACCCAGAAGAGTGCTCGTCGAAGGACGTCATCCCGCCGAGATGTCGGCTACCGATGCCTATCCAGCTTATAGAAATTAAAATTATAGGAGGGTCACTTGGCAGCACAGGAAACTACTCAGTTCCCGTAATTTAGTGGCGCTGACATAGAATCAGAATTGGGAGGTCGTGCAAGTTTAAATCCTGTTCATATTGTTTCATCCTGATTTTTCTATGATCGATTTAAATGGCACGAACGAATATCGGTATGATAGCTAGAGTAGAGAACGGCCCTGGCTTCTTCATTCCTTATACTCGCAGAGGGACATCACCCATTTCATTTGTGATAGACTTTGGTCATTGATGCTGACATGTTCTTCATAATAAAGAAATAAAACCATTGGAAATTTTAAAGTAGGCTTTAATGTCAGGCAGAATGAAAGACCTTTCTATTTATATAAGTTTGTAATCATTGCACAAGGAATATTTTTCCAACTTCAACTTCCAGGTGTTTTTATGTCGTTATGAACAGGACTGACCAAAGTCCGATATTTTGTTTCTGTAACTTAATCCCACTGTCCGAGCTTATTTAAACGCTGAAAATGAACGTCAGGATGTTTAATCAATACCCCGTCCGCATCACCTTATTTCCTTATTAGTGAAGCAGGTGCAAAAATGTTTGTGTGTACTACGAGGGAAAGTCAGCAAATAGGTTACAAATGACTATAGAAATAAAAACGCATTAAAGAATTAAATGGCAGCCAGCTTTATTTTCCCATATAAGTAGTAACTACATTGAAACACTTTAATGAACGATGGCGCTGCTCACTGACTCAGTAGGAAGATTTTCATGTTCTACTAGTTTGTAATCCTTGTAGATTTTTATGCATGTTTTTTCAGATGATATGATATATATCATCTGTAACTTCACACTATCCTATCCTTGTTGGTAGAAACAGAACTTTGATTCAATTTCTAAATATACTTTGTTCAGTTCAGCCACTCAGATCACGGATGTCATGAAAGAATCAGTTGTTTTCCTATTTCTTCAGAAGTCAGCGAATCTTAGACAGAGGGGCGTTGCCGTATTGCTTGGTTACATGAAACGTTACTCCCTTAAATACATTAAGAACAAAAGAAGGTTGGAGCTAAAGTATTTCACCTATTTGGTAAATTCACTTTATTTTAGATGATTATTTAATGCATAGTTATACATTTGTAAAGTTAACAAGAAGACTGTTCATTCTTGATATGTAATAACGTTACACTATGTTAGATTTTCAAAATTGGTTATCCGTATCTAACACTAGTTTTATCACATTAACCCTAGTATTACAAGCTTAATAATATTGGGCTAAAGTTCTTGGTTTCGAAATTGATGACGGGTCAACGTGGTGTGTGATAGTTTGTTCTATTTTGCTTTGATAGAGTTGTATGCGTTCAAAAGTATAACACATACAATAATAACTGATACATGAAAAGAAGCGAAAACTCAGTAAGTTTTCATGTAACACCAGGTGGCAGCACGAGTCCACCAAGTGGCACCAGCTGGCAGCACGAATGACACCTGCTTTTGACACGAGTGCCTCACAACGCTGGATTGAGCGTATTGGTGAGAATGACATGCTCTTCACATTGTTCTCCTAGGTCTCCTTATCTGACCAAATGTGACTTCTTCCTTAAGGACTGTGTTTAGGTCACACGATCGTCAACAACACTGGTAGAGCTTAGACAGCGCGTCAGTGCTGCTTTGATGACCATTGACAGTAGAATGCTACAGAAGGTATGGAACTTGACTGTCACTTGGACGTGTGACCAGGGGGGGGCACACATAGAACATTTCTAGTGATTGAGGAAAACTTGGCGAATTTCCACTTCATTTCATGTATCAGTCATTATTATATGTGTAATTCTTTTCAAAATATAGTATATTGAAATCCGATGAATTATTTGTAGTAACCCTGTACATCTTCAATCGTCCTTACGCAGTATACAAGATTAATCGGATATTACTTGTAAATGATTTTATAAGATTAGAAATACGATGTAAACGATCGTCGAAAAATTTGTTTGATAATGGGGGTGATTTACTATGTTAATTCTTTATTTTCCTCGATGTTAGCCCTGGTACTCCGACAGTATCCCGTGATGAGAATGTATATTCACGAACACTAACAAGAATTCATGTTTCGGCCTGATCCTGAGATGCCTAATGGCCATAAATGATTTTAAATGAATCCAACGCATTTCGTTTTATTCTCTTCTGCATCACTGTTAAAATGATAGGCATTTAATTGATTCTTATTTTGATTGTGTCACATTGATACAAATGGGCACTTTCAATTGAATTCATTTATGACCTTTAGGCATCTTTGGCTCAGGTCTGGATAGAGCAGGGAGATCGAAAAAAGTAGCGACCAGGGCCATACTTAAGGTGCCATCCCGGTATTCGTCTAGTGAAATTGAGGGGAAACTGGAAAACCTCATGCAGGATTGTCAGCCGTAGGGTTCGAACCCACGCCTACCCATTGCCGGTCCAAACTCCACGACTTTATCGCCTGGACCATGAGGGCTGAGTATGGAGTCAGTTTCTGCTACAAATTTAGCGGAAGTGCTTACTATTCTGTATTAACGGCGGCTCAGTTCGTTTCAAAGGAGGCATTGGAAATTTACCTTTGGTATTTTTTTAAAAATATGTAAGTAAGGCTTGTAATAACGTTATTTACCTACATAATTTATATTCGGGAAACTTCACTAAGACATGTAGGTAAACGGTAGCTGTATATTTTGATTTAATTGACAGATTTAACGTTTGCATAGTTCCTTTCACTTATCTTTTGCCAGTGGGCATTCTAAGGATTCATTAAATTGCTTCATTGTTAAATGTCGAATTCAGATATTAGGTCTGTTGGCTTGATGGTTTGTTTGTAGACGTTTATTGTTTGATTTTGATAGATGAATAAAAGAATCGTGGAACTAAGGTATATAGATAGATTTGAAATGAATTTTCCGTGTAGATTGATAATTACATGCATTTAGGTCTTCTGCGCCCAGGTGTACTTCAGTCTACGTGACTAATACTTAAAGAGCTTCGAAAAAAACGAAAAAAAAAAAACGACTCGGTACGATAAGAACTCCAAATACGTCGCTTTTTTCATGTAGACTATGTTAAATACATACGTTAAATCTTATATGCAGTACGCGTATAGTATTCAGCATTGGATTGTAACTTCACGCACACACTGAAACTAATCACCTGAAGATTTGTGCTGAACTTCAGTGGCTATATTATACTGGTATAATAGAAAACGCTTTGTACCATGTGTTCAGTGGGTCAAAGGCAACTAGATCTTTGATTATGTGGTGAATAAAACCACCCGACATACTCTTGATCATCGTGGCAAATACGTAATGCCTAGTTTTTAATTTGAATTCATGTATTTTTGTGTGAGGCTGTTTGACACATTTCACGGTAAGAGCGATTCCTTAACATGAACAAGTCTGGCATATTCCACTGTGTAGTTTTTATAGCTTCGTTCCTTCTTAATGCACCTTTTATATGAACTTCGTTATCAAGTATAAGTTTCAAACATCAAATCATATTACTGTCTCAAAACTAATTTATAGAACGACCTGTTTTTTGACAAAGTCGTTGTACGCTTTTGTTACTGCGCTAGAAATCTTTCCAAATTTTTCATAGTTGTAACTGGTCGGAGGAGGATTTTTTTGTCGTGGCATGAGTTTTTATTTTATTTAATCTTGCTGTTCCCCATTTCCTTCTAGTTTCGTTGTTCCCTGCCCTCCCTGACTTCAATCTTACTTTTTCTTCCTTTCTTATGTATATGTGCGTGCGTGTGGCTGAATGTGTGTGTATTGTTATTGTTTCTGTTGTCCCATCATTTACGTTAAGTTTTCTGATAAGAAATGTTATGAGCCGATCTCAAAGGAAGCCCCTTGTATTCTTCCCGTATAGAAGGAGAAGGAGGAATTAAAGGAGCAGAACAAAAACTTAGAGAAGGAACTGGAGACAGCCACAGAGGCAGGTCTTGAGTTAAACAAGATATTATCTGAATTCTTGTCGTCACAGCATGGATCCGATGTTTTGATGACAAGCATCAAAGATCTTCAACAGCAGCTGAACCAACAGGAGGAGACTATTGTCACGATGAAGGAGAATCTGGCCGCTAAGAATGTCGAGGTAAGATACATGAGAACAGTGTATTAAAAAAAAAGGTTAGTTTTTACTCCTCTTTGTTTCGTGTACATCCAGTTTCAATGAAAATAGACCATGAGAAATTTTGGAAGTTTGAAAAATTGAATAGTACGGCTATATCAACCAAGAAATGATTCACATGTTCCAGTTAATGGTATATATTGTACAATCACGATCAAAAGTTCTTTCCTGTTGGTAAAATTTCTTTCGTGAATAACTTCGGAAAGGGTAGACCGATTTGAGGAGAGGTTTTTTTTTTGTAACTTACAAAAAAATTACGTCCTCTTTAATTTACAGAAAACCATGATTGGTCCGTTCCAAAGTTATTCACAAAAGAAATTCTGTCAACAGGAAAGAACTTTTAACCGTGACTGTATTATGTTGCAACATTAAGCAAATTTTTGAACTCCAATTTTTTTCCGTTGTCCATTTCCTTTGAACTGCTTCGAGCGAGGCTGGTAACCCGAAAATCCCTGGGTAGGGAGAACCAATTTCTGTTTGTCATTGCCTTCCATTGGATGAACATGATATTAACGCACTTAATACAGTTTTAAGCGAATTCAGTGTGTCCTCTATCGGGATCGAACCCTGAACTTTTATACAAGACGATGATTGTAACCATTCACCTAACCGTAATTAGGTAGGCGAGAGGTTTCGCTTGTTGCTTTCTAATCAAGGAGTTCTGTGAGGATATATTGCATGTAGTGATTTCGGAATCCACTTTTAACTGTAGGTGTCGTCCTTAGGACGTCCGAGAAAAAAACAACAAAGTAACGAACGGTTCAACTTCCCTAGGGACTTTTGGGCAATAAAAAGTTTCTCCGGACAGAATTCAGTCATCACTGTCATCAACAGTCGGGGATTATGAAAGAGTTGCTCTGTGTGCTTTGCAAAACCATGCCCGCAGTGCTATATAGAATATTTAATAATTTCGCAGGTTTTTAAGGAGTTTAAACTTAGTCTGTAGTTTGGTGAAAAAAAGTTGTACGTTGAACATACATAAATTAAAAATGTGCACTCTTATTTGTACTGTACTGAAAATAGAAACAACAAAAAGAACAGAAACAGTTGTTGCAGGATGTGAGCATGAATTAAAAATTGGACAAAATCACACTATAGAAGAATTGGGAAAAAACAGTATTTTAAAAATTACTGCTGAGCGGCTATCTGGTATTGTTGGCTTTTAAGTAAAAGTCTCGCAAATGTAGTATGAAAGTAGTTTTTAAATTTGTAACATGTTGAAGTAAGATGTTTTACATAATTTTAGGGATAGTTATTTCAAACCTAAGCATATTATGAGTGACTGTAGGTGGAATAGTATTCTCACATATTTTTCTTCCAGTAGTAATTAATAAAAAAGTGTTTGTATAAAAGTTATTACAAGTTAAAAAAAAAAATAGTAATGAAGTTAGTATGTAGGTATGTGTGTTTGGGGGACGGGGAAGGGATGAGAAAACGTTTCAACACGAATACATGTAATTTAAGCCTGAGTCTTCTGACCCAACTCTCAGCGTCTGTGCGGTAACGTTTCTGCATCCATTTTCCTAGCAGACGCCACAAGCGTTAGTACAAGGTAGACCAATTTTCTTGTGACTACAGCGAAGTTTTCACATTCCTTGAATATTTACAACGTATGGTGGAAAGAAGAGGCTTCGGAGCTGGAGTCACTCGCCGTAGAAAAGTATTGAATAACTTTTGCAGATCATCCCAAATACAGGCGTCCTCAGAATACTCATCACATTTCTACCTCATTAGTTGGTAATAACAACATAGTTAATAGTACATCTTCCAGTACACAGTTTCTCCCTTACCATTGTCTTTTTATCTTTATCATTTATCACGTACTGTCTGAAGTAGTTTCTCGCTACAAACCTATATGCTGTTATTTTTTTCATTGTTTCCCACGTATTTTTGAACTGATCATCAGTTTACAGGAAAAGATCTTTCTTCTAATTGTATGCCTCTTTAACTATGTGTTGTTCTCATTTTTATTTTTCGTACTTTCTACTCGTATTTATAATATTTCCTAAATAATGTAAGATACATATAATTAATAAATAAATCAGTATATCTTTAAAACAAAATATTGAAAATAACACTGAATTTTTTCTCTTATCGTTTAGAATGAAGGTCTTCAAGCTGAACTTGGTATTGCAAGTGAGAAAATGCAGCAGCTACACCTGGAATTGCAACAGGTAAGGACTTGTCCATGCTCTGATAAGTTGAACAGATAGTAAACTTCCTTTTTTTTTTTTACTATGGAATAAAATAGAACAGAAAAGGTGAAAATAAAATAATTTGAGAAACTTACGTACATTCATGCTGCGCAACGAAGTTTTACATTCAAATTTAAATACTTTCGTGTAAGATATGCAATATTTACGTGATGAAATCGTGCTGTAAACAATACATTAGGTTAACGTTCCGAATTATTCACAATTCATATTCTCAGCCAGAGATGAAAGGTAATAATAATAATAAAGAAATGAGAAGGAAACACCACGTACAGAAGAAGAAAAAGTTTGTTATTTAAAATATTTACTTTCTTAGTTAAACTCCTGAAATTTTTGTATTAATCCTCGGTATATATTTTTTTTATTTATTGAGATGTCTTTATAAAATATCTTGCCTGTAAGACGTAGAAGGAAGACAGGCATGAGAGAAAAAAAAAACTACATGACAAGATTTTAAGAAAGAAGAAGAGAAACGGAACTAGCAGGAACAAATTGGATTTTAAACTTTTTACAAAGTCGAATATTCTCCGAAAAGGTGCCGAGAAACAAAGAGAAGAATTACTTCATTTGGACACGGAGCTTCCTGTATTGGAAAAGAAAGTAGATAAGCTGTAAATGCTAATAAAATTATGCTCTATATAGTGTACCTTTTACCTGCTTTGGTTCACAGAAATTTATTCCGTTACGAAGAACGACGGTTGTTCGTCTTTTTTTTTTTCTTCTTGTAAATGATCCAGTGTGTACTTTTTTCTGATAGAATGTTATCTATGTCTGCAGTTGTTTCTTTCTGAATTGGAAATGTAAAGTAAATAGAAAGTGTGGATTTATTTCTTTGAAAACTACGTAAAAATAGCTGTGGATAGATCAGGTGGCCGTGATGGAAGTGGGAAGGCCACTGAAAAAAGTTCTTGTCTTAGTTACCATAATCACTAACTTCAATTGAGCATCTCCAATTATATGTATATGTATGTTCCAGTGGCGTATTCTAGATCCACAGCTTGGACTACCACTAGTCAAAGTAATAAGATTTACAAAGAGGGTACGGAGGTCACACATTGTATTGATGATGAATATTGGTGTTCTGGCCTCTCTTTCGTGTAAACTAATATTTTTTATGCAGATTAAAATATTTGTTCACAAGCATAGGCTGTGGCGGTAGCCTAGATAGTCCACAAGATACGCTCCTGGTATGTTCTTGTCAAATGTTAAGTACACCTGGAAAATTTCAGAAAATGGAATTTAAATTGAATAAAAGCATGGGAATTATGAATTGGAGATATGCGTACCATTTGGTGTCCAGATATTCCTCGCTAAACAACATATCATACACAATAAAAACACTATCCAAAAATATTTTCGCGTTGTTACACGACATACGCTTCATCAGTTGGTTAGGAAGTATAGATAAAAGCATCAAGGTGTGATCACCAATATTACAAGACAGGATACCAATCTCTTGTAACACTGTTAAAAACATAGTTTCCCCGTTAAAACATAGAGCCCCGCGTTAAGAACACCACAATTGATAAAACCTTCGCCATTAATTGAACCACACTTACCAAAACAGTGAACGATATCAGCTTTTAACATACCGGTTATTTTGGTCTCTACAAATCACACATGAATTAATCGGACCAAATGGCTGGCAAGACATTTGGGCAGTTACAGGTATAGATTCAAACCTACACTTCTTAAATTAAATTAAATTATAACGTCAGGTATCTGCATTGGTCAGTGTCACTCTTATAAAAATGGTCTCCATAGACATTGTGAATATTTATCCTTCCATTCCCCTAAACCTGGCTGTGACGTGCACAGAATTATTCTTACAAAAAGACCAAACACACATCCATGCAAACCCTTCAGGTGACACTGCAATTACTGTTTAAGGTACGTGTTTTGAAAATAGATTCGTTCTCCGTGTGATAATATGTTTCTTTTTAATTTACTTAGATTTACTTTTAGGTAAAATTAATAATATTCATCCCAGAATCCATTTCACTAAAGAATATGATGTTAAAATATTATTATTGCCTTATTGAAAATAGTAGTAATATTAACTTGTAGATGAAATGTACTGATATTTATTGTAAATCTTGTTGTAGATGGTGGAGAAGTTAAAGGAAGCAGAAGATGAGAGGGTAAAGGCAGAGGAAGAATGGAAGGAAAAGAATTCAGCTTTACAAACGCAGTTGGATGATGTAAGTAGTACTTTGTTTACGTTCTCCATCCTTAAATTACTTCAATTGACACACACACACACAATCACCTCCCCCTAACTACAAATAGTTCAGTTTATATCACCTTATGAAGCTTTAATATCTTGATATATTGAAGTTTTACATGATGATGAAAACCAGAGAGATATCTTCCCTTGTTTCCTTGTACAATAAGCTATCTGTAATTGACTAAAGAGGGCCAGATCTATTGTGATTACTCATTCGTAATATGTACTCTCGTGCTCATTAGTTTAGATTTTGTGATTCCCACAGTTCCGCTCGACCAAACGTTCCCGAAATCTGTAGCAGTATCTACTGACAACGTAAACACACAACATTTAGATGACAGGAGTGTTACAGAAGAAAACACATTAAACATGACAAAAAAGTTGCATTTGTACAAACCTGTGGTATACTTACCTTTCCCATACTGCCGTCTGCAAATGGTGTCGATAGAGTACCCGTACATTGCAATGCTGTGCAACATAGCATGCTGTTATACTGCCAACAAGGAAGTCCAATAACGCTTGGGGCAGTTTGTGATACACCATCAACAAAGCTTACTGAAGATCTTGGAGAGACCTGGGAGAGGGCTTGTGACCCGCGACACGCCTTCTCATCTCAAGAGCGTCCGAAGCATGCTTTGTATCCGTCGAACGTGTCGGCCAGTCTACAAGCTGGATGTCGTCAGCTGCAGAGGTAATATCCAGCAACCCAACCCGATGTAAACTGGCATTGTCGTCTTCCACGTACAGGATTCTGGTTCAGGTGCACCTAAGAAAAAATGAAATACTTTCGAAGGACGACATCTGAACTCATCTGGGATGGGACGACACAGCGGTTGAACATGTGGAGTGGTGTACGTTTATGCCTGTCTACACCATAACATTGCTACCGCCAAATCTGTCAAGTTAGAGTACGTTGGATAGGCTGAATCTGGTCCCGGATTCACGCCTAATGAGGACACGGGACGTGTTTGGAAACATTACTGTTTGTTTTTCATGCCTCATGGTCTCTGCAAGATCTCGCATGTGTTTTTCGTGTAACTCGCTATCAAAAGAATGCATCGTACTGGCCTCCAAGCCATTCCTACCGAGTTTTACCAGAGTTGTTCTGTTTCACACAACAAATACCGTGATCGTACCTAGAAGATGATATTTGTTTCTGCCTTCCCGAAAGTGTGCATGCCATGCACGTCATTCCTTAGACTAGCGATGAGAAGAGATTCCTATTCAGTTTATGAACCGTAAATTAAGTATTAGTTCTGTAAGGAAAACTTTATAGAGAAATTTGTTTATTTTTTAATCTTTACTGTAATTCTACAAATCTGATTGAAATTGTTAAATGCACTTCTCTTTGTTTTTCAGACGCTAAAAGAAAATTCATTGAAGAAAGAAAATTTGAATAGTGAGCTGCAAGCATTGCGACAGGATTTGGAGGCAGTGAAGCAGTCCTTGGCTGTGAAAGAAGAGGAAACCGAATGTCTTCGTAACAATTTGAAAGACTTGGATCTTCTGCAACAAGACCAATCAGACGAAGGTAGGTTTATATTTAAAGTTCGTTTCGTTAGACGTGAGACGTGAACTATTTCGACATAAGAAACCCACATGTAGAAACAAGTTACAGAAACTTACATGGACAACGAACACTGACTTCCGCTTCTTGGACACTTTTCTACTTAACTATTAGCAACAAGACCAACGTTCTATGCGAGGAGCAGTCAATTTTTTCCCCCCTCAGTATGTTGTACAGCACAGAAGAAGATTAAATTTTACACAAAACGTAGTCCTTCTCTCTGTAATGTGTAGTCTCCCTGTAAGGTGACACATTTCCGCCAGCGTTTGATGTATGTTCGTACCGCATTCTTGTAGAAGATACAACTTTGATCCGAAAACCAAGATTTAGTCGCAGAAATAGCTTCACCATCACTTTTAAGTGCTTTTCACGCAAAGCGGACCTTAATGCTAGAAAAAAGAAAAAATCTGGCGGGGCTAGGTCGGGTGAATACGAAGTTTAGTTTAGTTTAATAGTCATGTGATCGAATAACATCGCACCTGGTCAGAATGAACAGGCCCATTGTCGTGTACCATGAGCATATCTTTTTTATTAGCATTCCTCTTCGTTTTTCTTTGTTAACTGCTCACAGATTCGTCAGACGGTTGCCGCAATGTTGCATTGATGACATTCCTCTTTGCCAAGTAATCGGTTAGAAGAAAGCCTTTCGCACCCAAGAAAACTGACAGCAGCATCTGTGCAGATAAACCGTGTAGTCTAGAGGGCTTTGGAGGTTGAGAGTCTTAATGTGTTCATTGCGTGAGAAAAATATATCTTAATTACGTGAACGCACATGGCTAACAGTTCCGTCTCTTCTTTTTGTACAGGTATCAGCAAGCTTACTGAAACCGTCTTCATGTGCAAGGTAGTTTTTATATCACGACTAATTCTCATCTCTGACACGGTTTGTTCGATTGTTATCCTTCGATCTTGAAGGATTAAATGCTCACTTTTTCCTACCATCTCCGTTTCGTGACCTGGGGTCCACTTCTGTTGTTATGCACAGTGATACGGCCACATTTGAACTGTCCCCACCAATGTTTATTTACATCGTAAGATGAACTTTCTTCTCCATAAATGGTTTGTATTTCTTAGTTGTTCACCCTTCAGAAACAGATATTTCATAACAGACCAGTATTCCACCTCATACGTATTTACAGTTTCCTGGACATCTGCGCCTGGAAAAAAAAATTATTGCAGATACAAGCAACAAACTTGTCAAACGTATTCAATAGATGACACAGTATATTATAACTAAATGCGAACATCATGCGATAACTACCGAGCCGCCATAGCTCAGTGGTAGAGCGTTGGCGTAGCATTCGGGAGGTCGTGGGTTCGATCTCAGCGGCCGACCATCCTGACAAGTTTTTCCAGGTTTTTTCCTCAGTCACACCAGACAAATGCCAGGATGGCACCTTCAACATAGAGACCCTGATCGACACCTTCCCGATCCTTTCCCCTCCCCTATCCCGGCCTGAGCCTTAGATGCCTAAAGGCCATAAATAAAATTCAGTCATGCGATAACTGCAGTCTACTGAAGGAAAAAAAAGACTTTGGTTACCCCTCGTAATAGATTACTTCTTAAACCTAACGCACTTATACTGGTAGATGAAAGCAAAATACGTCATGAATCGTGTGTTTCGAATAATTAATGCTAATTGTAGTTTTCTGTGTGTTTTTCTACACGCTACATATTTACTTAGCTCAGTCTCCGTGGTTCAGTGGTATCATCGCCGATTTCGAATAAACACTGAAAAGGCTGTGCAGATTGGAGTCTTGCTCACGCTAACTATCCAACTGAGGTTTTTCCAGAGTTTTCCTTAGTCCTACCAGGAGAATACAGCGATGGTACATGGAACATAGACACTGACCTGTTGTACCTTTATTATCCTAGGATCAGCTAGGTTTTGAAAAAAAAAACGCTAATTTTTACATCTATTTTTGTTATTTAAAAGCTTTTTCTACAAACCGTTTCTGTTTTTTAAAATATTTTTTGTCAATTCCTACCATAGTAAGTACTGGAAAGGAAACTTGAATTTAATTCCTTTTCTGTTCAGCCAATATTTCTGTGTTTATTTGATCATAGTTGTATTCATTGAACGTTTTTACCTTCAGCTTTTAAACAAATCCAACACGAGCGATAATTTTACATTCTTGGATGAATGAAATCTCATACATTATTGCTGAAGCTGTGTTTGTTTCCTTGGCAGTGACGCAATGATTTTAGGTATTCTCAAAGCTTGTGACAATTACTCGAATTTTTCTTGTTATTCAACGTAAACGTATCTTTTCGCAGGTAAAGCGAAGTTGGAAGCAATGTTTGATGTTGGACGTGTTCAAGCCGAGTTGCAGGTGGCTACCAATGAGAGGAATACTTTAAGGAAAAGACTGCAGGAAGAGGAAGAAACGAAGTCGTCAATAAAAGGTAAGAAGATCAAATAGTTTTATAAAGAAAATGATAGTAATATAATTAAAAACGTGGTTCAAAGGACTTAACATCCATAGGAAAATTTTTATAAGCACTATAGAGCAAGAACTAATCATACTCGATTAAACGGTCACTTACATAAGCTGTTAGATTCACCAGACTCCGAATGTGAACCTATACAGGACATTTGACATTTACTTACAAGTTATACGCATTATAAAAAGAATAGGGAGACACTTCTAAAAACATTATATATAATTAAACATACGAAAACCAATAAGCCTCTTAAATCTCTCTATATAAAATTGAAAGTGACAGTGCTTGCGTGAGCATCACGCTAAAAGTGCTTGACCGATTGGAATGATTTTTCGCACATGATCAGACACTGAATCCGTCTGTGAAGTTATCATATCACTTTGATTCTAAAATTATTATCTTCAGAGATAATCGACCATCTAATTGTCCATTGAATTCCAATGGCGGTGATAACAATAAGGGAAAATGTTAAAGCAAAGCACGTGGCAACCCACACTACAATGTTGTTCGACGGGTTGACTACCTCCAAGTGGTCAAATTTGGTATGACTTAATTCATTAACAACGACTATCTTAGGTAACACACCCCTAACAAAGCTGAATGAAGACAGTCCCAATGACTGTTGCCAACATATTTTATTCACCCCGCACCAACGGGCGGGCATATCAGCTAGTATTATATAATTCTATAGGAAAAGTAATATACTTGATATATAATTAATTATTTTCAACAAATTGGTAAACTTCTCTGAAACTTGCATGCGTCCTTCTGTGTGGATTTACAAATTAGAACATTATAATGTTATCAAAAAGGACTTAATTTATTAACAACGAAAAGAACCTCAGAAACTATGTACAAAAAGATTGTAAAAGATAAATTGCAGTGATCTAGTTATCAATTTTTACGGATTTTTAACTTGGACCCATCAGACTCTTAGTATACCAAAACTTTACCCAATATTACTGTCAACAATGATCAGTGTACAGGTAGTCATGTTATTATAATATATGGTCGTCTCAATCTGCTCAATTTCACATTTGATGTCGCAAGACACTACCAAATTTGATAAACAACAAAGAAAAGTGATGAACAGAATCTTGATTATTAGGATACTGAATTGAAAATAATGAAAGTTACAATTAAGAATTGACTGAATAGTTTACCGCGATTAATGACATCTATCAATCAAGATATTAATATTGGAATAGGTTGGTCTAAAAAGGTTGGAAAGCAAGAGTTTGTTCAGCCAAAATTAATGAATATTTTTTTTAAGTGCTTTTGAATTAGCCTTCACTAGTTTATACATTATACATGCTTTGCATCGTAGTGTTACTTTTTTTTTTTTTGCTCTACAAGTAACTCTGGACAAACTTTTCTCTCACAGTCATATTTGGAAGTTAAGCTAGATTCCAGACAAGATCAATACAAAATGTACGTTAACATAGCATGTTTTCCAAAAAGGAAAGCAGCTTTGATATAGAGCCAGAAGGTATCTCATACAAAGCTGCATACGCCATGTGCATAGCATAGCGTGTTTGTGCAAAAGTTTTCCTCTGTGGAAAGTAGTACGTTAGCACGTTTCAGACAATATAAAGATCTTTGTACAGTGTCTGCATACACTCAGATTCACAGAAAATGGATGAACTGAACGCGTGAAATTCTCTTTGTGTGTGTGTGTGGGGGGGGGGGGGGTATCAAATCTTCATTTGTATATTATACCGCTATTGCTAAAATGTTCAATTTTTCAGACTTAGAAAAGTTACTCATTGGCCATTTTCTATGAATCTATCTGTACACTGACGTGAATGTAATGTTTTGTGTCTAGAAGCTTCTTTAGATTAAGAAACTGAATCCTTTCATCACTTTCACAAAATTTACTATACCTTTCCGCTAGTTGGATCCAGCGCTTTGAAGTTCCTATAGCTTTCTCAGTCACGGCTTTAAAATACTGAGCTTTGTACATAATTCTTAGGTGATATACTGAATTCAGACATACCTTGTATCTCGTATTACAAACTACGTACTACTGGCAAGCTCAGGGTACCCACTGGTTATGAAAGTTACAAAAGTCATGAATTTGAGTGGTTGATCAAAGAATCACTGGTGTGAGAAAATTTTATGTAATTATAATATTAAGAAAACAAAGAAAAGTGGGCGCTGCGATTCTACTACGTTAAAGCTTTTAGGGTTCCTTCATAGGGACCCAAAACTAGTAACAATTAGGGTTGCCAGGTTTCCAGAATGTCAATATGGGACAGGTCATGACAGTAACTCAAGGAAACACTCCGGAATATATTATTGCATTTTAAGCATTGTAAATTATAATAATTAACAAATAGTATATCTTTAAGTTTGCTTACACTAAACCCTAAAAATAAGGCTTGCACTCTTAGGCACCATTTTCTAAGAAGTTAAATTAGGCAATAGAAAATGATTAAATTCACTTATAAAAAAGCCAATAATATCTCCAGTGACTTGATGGTTTTCTATCGCGACTTAATGCATTGAATTATCAGAAACCACGGTAAGTTAAGAAATAAAGCAATATTCAACTTGCAGTCTAGTCGCAGTTGGCGACTGACGAAAAAAAAATAATTTATTTGTAGGCGCAAATGACGCCTGGTGCCCGCTAATTTCGAGCGCAATGATACATTATTCATTTTACTTTTTTTATTTATATATATATATATATAAAATCCGTAATATTTTACTTTACTTATAGCATTTGCTAGAAATGCGACATCTCCCTTAATATAGTCATGAAAAGCTGTGTTCAGAATTAGGTGAAATTTGAATTTGAATTTATGATTTTATCAGAGTTGCTAAACATTCATTCCTGTCATATCTCCATTTCTTTTTAAGAATTGAAAAAACTCTCGTTAACAAAGGCGTTTGAACTAGGAAGTTCAGAACATACGAACAGCATCTTAATTAACTTGTCACCTATTTTGAGTTCACATCATATAGATTTGATTACTTCATCCAGTATCACGTAAATATTAATTCTTATGGGAAGAAAATTCTTCATAAAAATAATCCAAATTAAAGCCTGAAAAATCTCGGTGAATTTCAAAACATTAATTATTTCTTCTAAACGAGAAAATTCAGTATAATCTTCCAAATGTAAAGCCCTTAGTTCCTTAAAAATATATTCAGTACTATCCTCATATGTAAAGCTTAAAATGACTTTAGTGGTGCTGATTGAGATATGTATGTAGCCAGATAAAGGTAAAGCTATCCCCTGTGCGATACGCACGCGCCGTGAACGGCTCATGTAACGAGATAAGGAAGTTAAATTTAAGAAAATCGAATAAAGTACAGAATCGGTAAACGCATAGTTGTAATCATGGCAGAAGCGAAATGCTTAAATACGGGAAAGAAGACGTACCATATGATGTTAAAACGGGACAGCATTTCTCACCTTTAAATACGGGACACATGGCAACCCTAGCTAACAATTAACTCATTTTGTTTTGTTTCAAGAGATCACTGACTTTCTACGATGTTATGCAACCCATTATAACTTAACTGTTTTGCGAGGTAACATACGTGCTCAGGATAATTTTGACACGGAAAGACTGACAGAGATGGAATATAAAGTCCCTCAATGTTAGCAGTAGATCGCGCCATGTTATCAAGGGACGTAAAAAAAGTGCCTGCCTAGACACGTTGAAAGCAAACTTAGCTAAACGTCTCCCACATACTCAGTTCTTTAACCATCCTCAGACTCACCTACGGGAGTTTTAATGCAGTGTAAATTTTACCGATTGAGACTCGTGTGTAACTAAGGAAACTTCGCTGTAGTTTGATCAATTGTTCCGTTCTCTGTAATTCAAATTGATCATTTTTTATAAGAAAAAAAATGTATTTTGATAATCCTTGGGTTATCTGTTACAACGAACTAAATTATTTTCAAGTACCAGCTTAATCTGCTTTTGGTAGCGTATGTTTTTTTAGTGCACTCGTATATATACGGGAAAGATATACAGTTTATCCTGTCTGTCTGTCTCCCCGCTCCCCCAGATCTCAGGAACCAAATCAGACAGAGATGATTCATACACCTTTGGATCCCTCATCGTCTGAAAGAGTGAAGAAAACCATGACGTTTGCTATATTTTTGGGGGTTAGTTCTTAAAGGAACATTTTATCTTATACGGGGGCGCTTTGGTTTTATCTATAAAAACATTACTTAGTTTATGTTAGCATAAAAATATTGTAGTATGTATCCTGCGAACCTCATAAAAATCTTTGGGCATATTGATCATGTAAGTAAATTACTTTGTCCACTACAACACGCCGATCAGTTTTATTTAACTGCCTTCTTAAATGTAAGTAAATCGATCAAACTGCTTTGGATTATCATGTATAATCGTGTTCCAAATATTATGAAAGGCTGATTGATCTCTTTATTTCAGCTCAATTGAAAAAATTGGAGGAAGATATGAAGATTGTAAAGGAACGGTATGCTACTGCTGATAGAGAGAAGATAGAGGCTCAAACACAACTTAAAGTGCTTACAAATTATTTCAAGGAAAAAGAAACGCAACTACAAAAGTACGTGTTGCTTATGTTTGTCTTACATTTAGATGCAATGTACATAGGTAACTATAGTTAATCCAGATGTTACTATTAAGCGTTTAATATTTGATTCTGTAGAAAGAAATACAAGTTCTAAAAGGTGTTTAGGTGCAGCAACAAGAATGAATGCTTTTGGTGGTGGGAATTCGTATCATTTTTAAGTTCTCTTATAAGCTAATTTCGAATAGGCGCTGGGAAGGCACGCAGGCTCGAGTCTTGATGCTGGCCGTACTAACTCAAGTTTTCCAGAGTTTCAACTCAGATTCACTAGGCAGCTACCTAGATAAAGGCACTAATCACTATATTCCCCTTCCCTGCCCAGGAAGAATGTTCGTCGGTGGACAACAATCCTCACATTTGGCGGACATGGACGGTAGCTATCTGTCTGTTCCCCGTTCCATAAATGTAATTTTAGAGAGATTAGGATAGACGTGTTTGCCTGTTAAAGAAGACATAAACAGACCGACAGCTACCGTCCAAGTCCGTCAAATGTGAGGGATGATGTCCATCGACGAACATTCTTTCTGGGCAGGGAAGGGGAAAATGGTGATTAGTGCCTTTAGGTATGTGCCTAGTGAATCTGAGGTGAAACTTTGGAAAACTTTAGTTAGTACGGCCTGCATCAGGACTCGAGCCTGCGCGTGCCTTCTCAGCGCCTATTCGAAATTAGCCTACAGGAGAAGTTGTTTTGTCAAAAATTATATTTTAGTTTTAGTTTAAACCACAGTTTTTTTCTTAAATGTTACGTATTTCAAATCGTGATTACATGTATTTGAATTCAAATTAGATACATATTACATGTCTTTTGAGGAAACTAGGATTGCAAAACGGATTTCGAATAAAATCTGAAACAAGTTTTCACAGAAAATAAAATAAATGAAAATTAGGTCTAGAAACAAAACTGAAAAATGTTCTTTGTGAAAAATATAATGTTTCCACTTACAGAAACTCTTATTATGCCCATTCGTGGTGCTTATCTGTAACATTCAACTGTAATCACCAGAATTCCATGGTAGTTCACAGATTTTCTTGTAAGAACAATGTAGGTTTTTAGAAAGGTAAATTTCGTCTAACCAACATAATTAGCCTCATTTAAACTGATGCATTGTTCGTTTCCCTCATAATGTAGTAGTCACATATAAATTTGCAGTTAGTGTTTGTTTTCATTCATTTATCGCAAATTGCTGAAGAAAATGACACCTTAGTCTAGAAACTAATGATACATTGAACGTTGTTAAATATTTAATTTGCTCATACTAGGTAACGGGATTTTCAAATCTATATTTGCATTGTAGGCAATTTATTCTTGTGCATTGTCCAACTCTTTTTTTTTTATGTATTTTGAATTTGAATTTTATTTGTGACCTTTAGGCGTATTTGGCTTAAGCCAAAATAGGGTCGGGGGAGAGGACGTAGAAAGGAAGTCACTTAAGGTCTAGTTTGAAGCTACCATCCCGGCATTAGCTTGGTGTGACTGATGAAAAAATCTGGAAAGTCCTCGGTCAAGATAACCGGTAGCTTGGTATGTTTATTTTTATTTAACGTTGTTAACAGTGGCGGTTCGTGGTCAAAATCGTAAGTGAAGTGCATCCAAATCATTAATGTACCCATTCTCTATCCATCCCGAATTTCCTGGACTGACTGGTTTACTCGTAATGCCGCTTATCATATTAAATGTTGATGAATATTTGTAGAGAAATTAACTGCTAAAAGTTGGGTCCCACTATAAATATGCAAATATAGTTGAAGATATGACAAATTTCGCCGACGACTGAGCGTGGGAACAACAAACATGCCCATGTTAGTATACGCCCAAGCAAAATGCAGTACTTTGCTAAATTTCATTTACAAGAAGTAATTCGGCAGTGGCAAAGCTAATTTTGTGAAAGAATTTTCCACTTGTAGAACAGAGAATAAAGTACTAGAGTGGCATAGTGTAGTTATACAGTATATTTATTGTTTATTTGTATAAAGGTCACTAACTGAGAAGAGTACTAAATAACTACCCAACTTAAAATTTTCAAATCGAACATTCCACCTTTTAAATATGAAGTGGAAAGAACGGAATAAACTAAAACACCAGTTGCATGAACTATCGCAGCGTAGGGATTTAAACTGAGACTCTGTCCTCCTTTTCAGAGTACTATACTCATCGACGTAACGTTGTATTATTATAATTTGTGGTTTGATACGCACATTTCCAATGCCGATATTAGATGGATTCAAATAAATGTACAGTGCATTAGTGACGAGGACCAAACAGCCGTAACTCAGTTGGTAGAGCGTTGGTTTAGCAATCGAAAGGTCTTGGGATTGTTCCCAGCGACCGACATCCTGATTGATGTTTTACGTAAGCTACACTAATCAAATGCCGGGATGGTAGTCTGCTTGCAAACTTGGGATGGTAGCTACTGAACGAAAGTTGCCTAAATGCCATGCAAAGACAAAATCAGTGATGAAAATGATAACCCGTGGAAATGCAAATGGAAAGAATAACTACGCGTTTATCTAGGTCTTGTAAATTCGGAAAAGTGATAGCTTTCTCAACCCAAAAATCATTTGCATAAAGACACAACCTGCATTGAAGGACCTTTATGCATGCTGAGTGCTGAAAGTTTAATATTACTATTAGAGGAAGGCAATGGATAGAGAGAGAAAATACGAATAAAATTAGGTGATAGCCTGTTTAAAATATTCGTCGTGACATTTTTAAATTACTGGCATCTAAGGTCTAAGCTCGTCATACGTCTGAAGAATGGCGTCCCTTGGCGAACATTTTATTACACCTAAAGCGAGAGCCGAGCTGGCGTTCCTTAGTTGCTATCCCATTGGGAAACACCTACTTTCGAACCCACCAATAGGCCATCTTGGCTTATGTTTTTCCAGTTTTCGCGCTCACGCACCAGATTGATGCTGGGACAGTTCCTTCCTTTCTTCTACCTTCCCCATCGTGGCCTAATGTAAACAAAACATGACTAAAGGCTATAAATAAAATTCAATTCAAATACACTCGTAACGAGATTGATACTGACTTTCAGGTGATGGTTTTTAAATCTTTAAACGAATAAAAAAATCCCGTGCCTCTAGAAGATTCATTCTTGCTAATAAACGTTCAAGGCAATTAGAGCGTAAACTGTTCAATTAAATTAATTGGATTTTTCCTTAAGATACAGAGACTATTATATTAGGCCTAATGTGTCAAAATCACACAAAATTACTCTGCTGCTGAAATCAGGAACTCACAAAACAATATTTATTAAGAGAAGTTATAAATGAGCTTACGAACTTATAAAGACATTCTAATATATAATTTATATTTCAATATTTACCAGCAGTCCAGCATTGACGTCTTAAGCGTGTAATCACTCAGCGAGCTCAACTTCAGACGGAAATGAGATGAATAGAACGTCTAAGGTCTCTATTCTAGATGATATCCAGGAATTAATGGAGGAAATATGAAAATATATGTCAGAACGCATGGATGTTCAAAGGTTTATTGAACTTGTGCGGGTTCCTTATCAATGATCTGTGGTGAAAGATCACTAGGTGACATGGACTGGACATTTATAAATCACGTGGGAAAAAGGAACGTAGCGGATGGCATATTTTAAATCTATATATTCGGACTAAAAATGCAATTAATATGGATAAAGTTTGACGAACCCTTTAGTTCCAACCATGACCATCTTTATAATTCTGCAAATCCATTCCACCACGCCTTACAAATCAGTGAAATCTCTAATATATCGAGTTATCATAAACTGAAATATTCTACTTCTACCGAGAGTAAATTTTAAGTAAGGTTAGCATTTTATAAAAATCAACCATTAACATAACCATATATTCGGACTGGATTCTATAGTTTAGTCAAGGAGCTCATACATAACAGAAGTAGAATGCTTCAAATTAATTCGTTGTATCATTGTGCGCCTGAATTAACTCACTTGGCACTAGGTCTATTACAGCTCTGACATACATACTTATTCAAGGATATTTGTCTATAAGAAGGCCATGTCAAAATCGTCATTCCCTTTCACTATACATACATGAACTAAAGACGAACAATTGCACAGGTACACATGGTGCTGATACAGTGGGGACAAATTTACTTTACTTGCAGACTGAACAGCAGAAACTCGGAAGAGAAATAACTTTGTTGAAAGCAGATTGCAGGTTCTCTTCCGCTTTCTTCAACGCTATCTCGCACTGGACAGTATAGCCTGCAGCGTCTAGGTTGTCATGGCAACCAGAAGTTCACCGTCCCATCAACGGAAAGATTTTCACCGCGGTAAAATTGTCCCCGCCATAGAAAGCACTTATAGCTAGATTTTTTCGAAGGTATATAAAAGTAACGTTTTCAGCTTCGTAAGAATACGGTGCCTTCTAGAGCTAGAATATTTACTTATGCTGCATACAAAATTGGAAACAGTTTATTTGTTTTTTCTGCTGGAATTTTGTTACGCTACTTCATTTTCTTTCAGAAACAATTTTTGTTTATTTAGTCAATGAAAGAACAAAATAATAGGTGAAGTACAGCTTCACTAACTTCACCTGAAAAACCGCCACTGGTTGTTAATGTCTTGGAAGAGAAGGATGAGTTCGGGAAAGTTTGATATACAGCCGCTCCCCGACTTACGATGGGGTTACGGACTTAGAATATGCTTTATGACAAGAAAGGTAAATGCTTGTAGTAATATGTTATTGTGTTCGTTCAGTACTGTATTACTGTAAAATTGAACAACAAATAATAGAGTACAGTAACTCACCATGTACAGTTACAACAGAAGACACAGTAGGCTTGAAATACTATGCACAGTACAAATTAATGAAGTTTATTTCAGGTGCGTGATGAAGATAGATCAAGGCCGTCAATTTTCGACGTCTCGCAACGTATCGTATCTTGGAAAAATCGTAACTCGAAGTTAGGAGTATCTGTATATAACGGATTTCGCCGGCTCAGCAAATGTGGTAACTTTTATTTTGTGTGTGTGTGTGGGGGGGGGGGGAAGGGGGAGATAAATAAAATATACACTTACAAAATGTTTCGTAGTAAACATGGTTTTGACCAAATTGTACTCTTGTGGTAAGTGTCATGGATAAAATTAAAACGAAAGGACTCTTTTCGCTATCGTGGAATACTGTCGCGTTTCAGATGCGTAAAAACCCTACAGAGATGGTACGTAATGTTTCACCAACTGAAATAAGTACCGGGAAGAAGAATAGAGGTTGGTACTTTCGTCGTTTGAAGACTGCTTGTAGTCGCTGGTCCAAGAGCCAGACGACTTACCCAATTTCTGAAGGCAGCAATGAAAAAAATAATCACTACACATCGACATTGGAATATGAAGATTCTGCCAAGGAACACTGGGGATGAGTATTGTCTGGTATTGAAAACTACAAAGGAGAATCAAAAAGTAAGGGGGATATTGTATTTATTCCGAAACGTGAAGGTGTACAAATATGGAACTGCAGTATGTTATGCATATGGTATTGGACTAAAATTCTACGTGGTCACCACTACGGTCCAAACATGTATTCCAGCGGGGAACTAAATCGTCCATCCTGTCGATTGCACGTCTAAATTCACCTTATTCTTTTGATTTACCCCAGTGTGTTCGCAAAACATGAATTCCTGATCAGCCAGTGCCTGAAACATCAACAAAAGAAAATGTTGGGAGGATGTTTCAGCTTTTATGGTATTTGTCTCTTGTAGTCAGTCGACGGAATGCTATGTTTTGAAATATACATTATAATTCGTCAAAAGAGAGCTGTTGCGGTGAAGCGAATTCCACATGAATCTAGCATGCTTCAGCAGCATATAGCACCGTGCTAAAGTGGTGAAGAACTTTCACCATCAGCATCAACTATAGGTACTACACGGCCCAGGAATAACCCATAAGTAAATCCAATCCATCCTTTACTATTATTATTTTATTTTGCAACGTTACAACAGTGGATAAGCTTACCCAGACGTTAAATCACATCTGGTACATTGGTCCATTTCTTATCCGTGACTGTGCAAAATTAGTGGATTTGGTGACAAACCACATTCAAATGCTGTTGAAGAACGGAGGAGATCGTAGCAAATATTAATATGTCCAGATATTAGGGTAAACATAAACAGCAAACCAGGTGAATTAGTGGTATGAAGATAGTGTTAGGAAACTGGAGAAATCCCACGCACGCGTTGTTTGTCCACCACAAGCCCACATGGCACGAGCCGAGGACCCCACACACCAGAGGTGAGCGCTCTACCACTGAGCTCCTGCGGGCCAACAAGCTAAAGGCCATGGAATAAATTTGAATTAATTTGCACAAAGGTAGTTCTTGACCTTACTCATTTATAAGGATTTACAACAGCTTTGGAAGCAGGTAGTTCTAGTAATGAAAATAAAGATAGATGCATAAATGTTCCGCTAGATCTGTATATATTGTTTATCATTACAGAGAACTTGGAGTGCAAGAAGCGATGTGGGCTCAGAAGCAAGGAGATGCTTCATCTATGCAAGAAAGAATGAAAGAACTGGAGAAAGAAGTTGAAAATTATAAGTAAGTACGAAATGTTTCTATCATTTTTCTCAAATCTTGTTCCATTTAGGAAATAAGAAAGTGGAATCACAGTAAAAAAGGAATTGTCTTTTAGAACAAGATTTGCTATTGAAAGCAAACACTGATACTTCTTGAAACTAGTTGAAAACTGAGCAGTCATCGCCAGGTACACAAGGGGCCGTCTTGTCGACAGTACAAATTTTAAATTTGAAAGTTGCAGTTCTGCTTTAACTATTGTTTTACGTGCGGGAGTTTTCATGTTTTTTTAAGTTCTACTGTTGGGTCTTGTATTCACTTAAAGAAGCTGAGTTGGGTTTCTTCTTGACCACCTTTGTTTTTGAATCTTGGTTTCAGTATTATTTTTACAGACTTTTCTTTAGTTCACATTGTTTCTTGGCGTCCTCAAATCTTGCAACGTTAATTTAACTCATTTCCCGACCTCATACAATGATGAAATTTTGCACAGCGACGTAAGTCAGCTGACAGTACAATAGTCCATTATTTCTTTCATGTATTTATAATTTTAAAGCATATTTTAATTATTTTTTTAATATGGACTTCTCTATCTTAAAATAAATACTAGCCTACAACGATGTTGCGTTAGACTGGTTGCAGAACACTTTAGCATTTGGGTCACAAAACATTAGCTTGAGGAAAAGTATCCATCCGAGCACCGAAATAACTAAAAAAAAATAATAATTTTTTTTTTGAATACATACTTTTCTTCAACAATTCGTACTAAAAAGTAAAAAAAAAAAAAATGTTTATGCACGACTAAAAGAAAAGCATGGGGCGCGCCAATTGGAGAATTTATAAAATGACTATATGAAAGCCCGCCTCATGCTTTTCTTTTTAGGCATACATAAACAATATTATTTTTTTTTTATCCTTGACCAACCTGAGTGATAGAGTGCATGCTTTCCGAACGGTAGATAGAAGTATCGACTCGGTTTCAGCTCAGCAAGCAACCACAATTGATAATTTGAAATCAGTAGTAGTAATGATTAGTTTTCCTGTTCAAACGTATAGGAAATGGACACATCTTGAACATTCTGCCAAAAATGGCAGACCTTAAAGGCACATCTTCCTTTTTGTATTCATCCGGATCGTGCGATTTCCTTTTTGTTTTACAGAAGTTGTATTCGTCTGCTTCCTCTCCCTCTTTTTCTTTCGACCGTACCTTTAATTGGTCTCTTTATTACAACAGATTAAATATATCCTATGGGTGTTCGGCTTAATAACTCATTTTTGTGTCATTACCTTTTCTGCAGGTCACAGAATGAAAACTTGAAGAAAGAGATATTAGATCAAGAAAGAGGGTTGAAAGCTCAGATATCAGCTCTCGAAAAGAAGGCTCATGAAAACTGGGTAAGTCTTTACATTAGTTTGCTTGCTTTGTTAGACCATTACTTTTTTGTTTGTTTATGAGAAATTTTATTAGCTATTATTGTCTTCAGCCTGGCCTCTTGTCTTACACTACTCAACCCTAGAAAAACAGAAAATATGAGCTTTGGCAGACTACATTATATGGCAATTTTAATACAATTAGAAATACTGTTAATTTACAATGAGAATAATTTAAAAAAATATAATATATGGTACCTTCAAATGAAACCTAGACACAGATGTCGGTAGTATACTTGCTTTTACCACCATGTATGTGATGACATGTGGACACTACACACATTACAAACTCAGGGAGGTCTAGAAATAATCTCTCCAAGCATTAAGACAACGGGATCAACGGTGTACCACTTTCTCGATGCCTTCGACGAAGAAGCGATCCGGCTGCTGTGTAAACTACCGTTACCGCGCATTTCGTTCTTTACGTGAGATGAACCTACGTCCCTTCCAAGTTTTTTTTTCATCGATTCGAGATAGTTTGTAGGATAGGCAAATGTCTCCAATGAAAAGGCTGCAGTGTTGTGACCGTGCCTGTTGCGACAGGGTCTGGTGTTGTCATGCAGAAAAATAATAACCTTACACCACTTCCGTGGCGGCTGTTACCGCCCATAAAATTAATTTTTATCTTTCTTTTCCGTGGCGGCTTATTCGTGGTGACTGTGTGAAGAGCAGACGCCGATGTGCAGTATCGTGTAGCATTGGCAGCACCATCTGGTTCCAACTAGTCAAACAGAAGAGGACCCAGCTCATAAAAAAAGTCATTATGATCTTCCCAAATATGGCGGCAGAAAGCCTTCTTTCGGTTTGGTGACATCGGATGTTACCATTCAATAGTTATCTGCTTTGTGGCTGGATCAAACTACAGGAACAATGTAACGTATCCAGCAGCAATTTTAATAGGAACAGATCGCATTGAATTGAATTGCTGAATGTTTTTTAGGCATCTATGGGTCAGGTCGAGATAAGGTAGTGGAAAGGATGCGGGAAGATGCCGCAAGGGCCTGAGTTAAAGGGCATGTCTGGTGTGGTGACAGGAAGAGCTCTGAAAAACCCAAGTCAGGATGGTCGGCCGCTGGGATCGAACCCAGAACCTCCGGAATTCGAAGTCAAACCAACCGAGCTACAGCCGCCCGGGTACAGGAACAGATATTCCTCCATATCATAAATTTCACTGATACTCAGGCGATGGTTTTTCGCCATCGTAATGTCCGCAACTTCGGTTGGATCTGTGAGCATTTACCCCGCCAAACCAGGGCAGTCAGCCATAGTCATACGGCTACACCGGAATTTCTTGCACCACTTGTACACTAAACCTGGAAAGATGCGTCGCTGTAAGTATTCTGCATATGCTATCAGATTTTACTGTCTACCCTCTATCACCACCCTTGCATATAAACTGAATTACAGCCCTGTTCCCACTTGGACGAATTTCTGACTCAGCCACGTGAATTTACGATATATGCTCCTATTTCACACCCACACACACATATGTCAAACTCATCGGGCAAGTTGCGTAATACTCTGCCACTACATCAGCCTCTGCAGTGACGCAACGATCTTCGGCTTGATGGCACTCCTGCCAGCGTTTTATTTGAAGCTATCTTATACTTGAGTGGGAGCTGAGAAGGAAAAGCTAAATCTAAATTTAAGAAGCTTGTAAAATCATATATTTTAAATATCAATCTTTATGTGCTTTTCTCTTTGTCATAAATGCTGTGTATTTTTAATAAACCAACACAATCAACTTTTCTCTTGTCTACGGCTTAAGCTTGTCCCGAATTTGAAGAATGACGACGTTTGCCAAACAACTTCCGTGAAATGTAGCGACAGTGACCTATATTCTGGATACTATCCCGGTATTCGCTTGGTGGTACTGAAGAGAAACTTGGAAAACCTCAGTCAAGATTGTCGCCGTGAGCAGACTTTAATCTGATTTACGTCCTTCGTGCTGATACGTAATTAGCGACATTTTCCAGGAGACACGCAGACTGAGTAGTTATATGATAGTGCGAGATAATTATTTTTTATTTACGTATTGCCGTAATGTTTATTACGTACTGTTTTTTTGTTAAAGTGGGCTCCAAACCACTTCGTGTAATTGGTTCCCCACTGATATCGAACCCAGAACCACGCACAAAGAAAGCGAACGTGGTAACCATACGGACAAACAGGGCCTTATTACACCATATGAATTATTGTTAGGAAATTTATAAAGTTTATTTTTTGATTTTGGAATTATATATTTTCCGTTCTTCTTCTTTTGAAAATCAAGCCCATAAAGAAGCAAAATAAATGTTTCTTTTTTTTTATCAAAGACTACGTTTTTTGGCATCACTACTCAACGGTGCTTAGTTTTCGGAAAAAGGTTAAACCTGACACACACAAGGAAAACACACCACTGACTGACAGATTTTGAAGGGAGTGTGATCTGTTGATGTATAACCGCACCCAGCATTTGAGCTACAGCAGGTCGATTTAATCATACTCGATATTATTTTAATGGTAAATGTTATGTAATTTGTCCCCATTATCCAAGTCGATGCCGTAGTTTTTCTTGAGTACTATCAGACTAAAATCTGATCTTTTAAAAAGGATAATCCATGTATTTAAAGCCAAGTTCGTATATGTTTTTGTTCAGTGAATCTGTTGGCAAATATTTTTGCCTAAGAGCTCAAACGTAATTTAAATTTACTTGAAACAGCTTTTATATTACGAACTGTTTACCTTAATGTGGTTGGTTAGAAGCCCTTCTCGTAGTCAGTAATATATTTCAAAAGTTAATGTGTTCCACTAACTCTGAACTCCGAGTGGTAACGAAACCTTTTCAGACTGGCTATTGTGGCTTAAGCATGTACTTCGAGAGGTCCTGCGTGGGAGCCAAACGGCCAGCAATGCTGACAGGTTTTTGCAGGATGTTTCCTGTCGCACAAGCTGGTTGGTACGTTCATACTAGCCTGTGGGCAGTTTTCTTCCCACATCCCTTCTCTTGCCCTATCCTGGCTTGAATCAACGATACCTAAAGACCATAAGTAAAATACAAATTCTGATCAGGCATATGCAGAAGGTACCTACAATAAATGCTCATGCTCCTTGCTATGTGATACTTTGTGAATCTAGTGCTCGTAGCTGAAAAGTATGTACGTATAATTTACGAAAAGTGTAGAATATATGCTTGTAATATGTTCTTACGTAAAAATACATCATAATTTTTTCTTTTTCTTATTATGACACTGATAAGTTGAATGTTTCGACACCATTCTTCCAATATAGTCATCCCCACATAAAAATAAACTTTCAAAAAGAATATTATAAAAGATAGAGGGGAAAGAAAATACTTATATGGTGCAAAGTAATATAGATTTTAGGGTCGATGGTGATATGCTATTCATTATAATGTTCAAAAAAAATATGGAGATAGTTTTTACGTAAGTACATATTTCAAATGGTAGTGACTCCTCGTACACATGCTTGTATAGGATGTAAACGATTGTCATTGAAATAAATGGCTATGAATTTGTCATTTTTATACTTCGTGGTGTTTTTGTTATTCTAGCTGGCTGCGAGGCAGTCCGAGAGAAAGTTGGATGAGGCGAAGAGGGAAGCAAGTCAGTTGAGGAATCGGTAAGTTGATATCCATAGATGCTATTTTTTCAGTTCATGGTCTAGGGTAGGGTTATAGGGTAACGATAATAATACATGTAGAGGTAGTGTTAAGATATCCGAAAGTTTACCTACTACGTAATAATATTAAAAAAAAAAAATGTGAACAAGGTAGATGTTGCTTTTAGAATCATAAAAATAATTTTCTTATTTTACTTGTTATGTAAGGAGTTGTGTATAGTATTCGACGCTTATTAACCTTAAGCTTTTATTTCGGTCGTTGAGACATTGACAAGAGAATGGTTAAATAAATCAAAAGCGAAGTATTATAGAAAGTTGTTAAAAGAACCAGATAGACACAAGTGAATAACAGTAAAACTCATATCGGCACATTACATAGAAAAAGAACACAACTCAGAATTTAACTTACTTCGTTAGAGTCAACATTAGTTCGAACTTGTACCCCTTGCATTTGTTTATTCGCTTTCCTGAATATGTTACATTTCTTGAGTTACAACTTTTCTATGGCATGTGCGATTTTTGTTATTGATTTTGGATTTGGGTGCATGAGCATGAAAATACATTAAAAGATATGTGTAACTGTCAGATAATAAACAAAAATATTAATTTCATCCACGGCAAAGGCAGCCATCCCTTTATGACAATTAAAGAAGACTGCGTTCTAGGTACATGAGAAACAGTTTTGTAAGTGTAGTTAGTGTTAGAACCATGAGCTACGGAAGGAACAAATTCTACGGGGAGAGGGGGGGGGGGAGAAGGCTACAGCCCCCTACTTGTAGATCACTTATAATTGCAATATCTATTATGAATTTAGAACAGCTGGCTATATCTATCTATCTATCTTTTTCTCCCTCACTCCCTCTTTCTGTAATATATACCGGGTGATTCAAGAGTGCATACTCGAATAATCTGTCCAATGTGTGTTGATGGTACGTTGACTGTTGACAGTTATCTCCGCATGCTGCAAGAGTCGATACTTCCACTCGTTTTTAAAACGAAGACGTGATTTTCCCAAGTTCTTCCAATAGTATGTGCACCCCCTCATTACGTTTCATCTGTTCGTGCGTATCCACGTAAGCAATTCCGTAAAATCCGTAAAAAAAAAATTATGGATATGTACCTAATACAATATGCAATAACTGGAGAACGGTTAAATAATAAATATACGGCAAAGATAATTGCACAGTGACTTGTCAAGAAAATTTCAGATATATCTTATGCCACTTGCCTCTATTCACTTTTGAAAATTTTACGTTGTATCCAAGATAGCGGACGGAGATGCAGTACTTGGTCTCATTAATTGCATATGATTAAACTTATGTTCCGTAAAATCCGTAGAAATTCTATGGGTGGTTCCATGCTTTTCAACCACTCGATAATATTTCATCGAGTGAGCTAAGGAAGGAACCTGTAGAATACTGAGTCAACAGCACTATAGTGTAACCTACTGGTTATATTTCCTTTAAAGCAACAAAATCTAAATTAATTCGTATTCTGCTCAATCCAATACATTGCGACGTTTCAATTCATTTTATTTTTTTAAAAAGTGAATTAAACAATAAGTATAAGGGAACCACGTCAGCTGATCAGTCGATATTTACAAGAAATGTTTTTGCTACTTGGTTTTAACCTGTAATGTGGAAAAATGACAGCCATGGACCCATAGTTTTTGACAGTTTTGGATACTAATTTTTAGAAAAGTCGATGTGTGCCTATTTGTACAGGATTAAGAAAAAGTCGGAAGACACTTGCAGTGTTAAAATCACAGCTGACCCAATCTTTGGGTAATGCCAGTTTGTGAAGCGCTGCACCTGGTGGGGGGTATGAGCGTCATGACCTCAATCTTGGTTTCAGCTTGAGAGAAAACTGTGACATATCATTTCAGGATAGCTTATTCTCAGTTCAGATGTAAAGATACTGGCCACCTACGTTTATTTATTTAGGAGACAGGAATTCTGAAATTTGGAAATACATTGCGTACTCGGTTTTAACCTCTAATGCGTGAAAATAACTGCCATAGACTCAACCGATTTGATAATTTTGAAAATAATTTTGAGAAATGTTGATTGGTTATATTGAGAATATATTATCTAGATTGGTTATATTAAGAATATATTATCTAAATGGTATATGCTTGAAAAAAGTTAATTTTACTCTTAAATTCTTGTAAAGAGTATTCCAATTTTTAATTTGTAATATTTAGGCATGTTAAATTGTGAACATTTGTTGATACACGAGCTTACGTTTGGCGCAAAATTTGAAGTTTCAGGTCAGTTCATTCGTATTTTCTTTATGAAAAGTGCGTATCGTTCACTACACTAGATATTCACGATGTATATTGTATATTACACACATGTGATCGCTCAAAAATAAATATCCATTGCAATGTACGTGCTTACGAACATGTTGTGTGTTTGCACAATCAATTGCATAATAGGACTGATAAAGCGTTTTAAGTTTTGTTTTGCTATTAAAATTAAACAAATCGTGCCCGCCGTTGAACCCAATGTGTAACTTACGGTCCATGAGGATCGGTTTTGTGTGTTCGCCTCAGTGACCGCCAAATTAAAGCATACGTTGTAGGGCGTCAAATTCCAAATTTCCAAATCCCCATCTCCTGAACAAATACACGTAGGTGAGAAATGTTTTCACATTTGAATTCTTGCGAACAAGCTAGCCTAAAATGTTATTTCACATGACCCCATTCCCATAAAAAAAACCTTCACCCACTGTCATTACCCAAAGCCGGGTCAGAATCCTACAGCAGATTCACTACTGCTAGTTTCTTCATATTTATGTTTTACCCTATAATTTAAAAAAAAAATAAAAAAAAATCAAACTTATCAAAAAGGTTGGGTCTATGGCTGTCATTTTCGCTCTTTACAGGTTAAAACCAAGTGGAAAATAATATTTCTTGTAAATATTGACCGATTAGCTGAGGTTCCCTTGTTAGTACAAAGAGATACTGCTAAACTAACTTAATGTTTCTTGATTTTGCCTTCGTAATTTTTATTAGAATCTCCTCAGAAGAGATTTCATGGGCAAGATTGTTTTCTGTGTGTGGTAAAGAAAGCAAAAAAGCGCTTAAAATTTGAATTTGTTTAGTGCCCTTAGGCATCAATAGCTCAGGCCGGAGCTAGAGTAGGAGCAAGGATGCAGGGAGGAGTCAGCCAGAGCCTAAGTATCCCGGCATTTATCTGTCATGACTCAGGAAAGGATCTGGATAATCCTCAGTGGGAGTGGTCTGGTTTCGAAATCTGGTTTGCTTTTCCATCTTTTGGGCTTGCATTTGAGGTACAAATTAATCAAAGAAAAAAAAAAGTTATGAGCAAGAAATGAAGTAGTTCCTTCAAACCAAAGATTGAAAAAAAAATATCTACATTTTATTGCAAATTGCAAACCTTGTTTAAAACGTATTTGTGACTGAGTCCATTATGCGGAAGAATACAGATGTTGTGCAGACATTTTGAGCTCCTTTCCATCCGATTCTAGTATCTTCAGTATATAACTCATAAAGGGGAGAGAGTTTTCTTTTTCTTTCTTTTTGGATATTCCGGTAGGCTGAAGGGAAATGCCATTTTCTTCTGCTGAAAATTTTCTGATCTGTGATTACATACCATTCAAATTGTTCCGCTCTTTCTCGAGGAAAGAAATTGTGTCCAACCTTGCCTGTCGTCATATCTTCTATCTAGAAGCATTTGCTGAGACCGGGGAGCTGTTAACTTCAGAAGAAATGAATAGCGAACATACTATAAATTCAGCATTTGTAATGTACTTTAAAATTCTAAACAGAACAGATAGCTATCACATTAAAATAATGCGACGTGCAGTGCTTTTGATTTTTTTCTACAGTTATGAGAACTGCAAATATTTCTGGGGGAGGAGGGCTGACGGGACTTCTGGAGGGGGCTAAGCCCCCTGTTCCGCCGCCCATAGTTAGAGCTTAGTGTTAGAACTTGGCTTGCTTATGAAACTAAAATAACATGTGGAATTCGCACTACTAACTTTTTTTTTTTAAAATTGAGTTATAAAATACATTTTTGATATAGTGCAAGACTTGAATGACCATTGACAACTATTGAAGGTTCAAGAAAATTATTTTAAAGTGTGATATGAAATAATTTTGTGTTAAAAACAATCGTGTATTTTACTTAACGCCTGTTTTTGTAGCCCTCGCTTAAGAAACTTATTTTCTCACGAAGGTTTTCTGGTGATGATACGACACTTCTTTGTTGAAATATGTATTTGTATACGAGCTCGTATGTAACTTAACTTTAAATAGATGGTCTATGGTTTGTAGACCGAAAAGCTTCGTGAGAAAATCAATTTCTTAAGAGCCCCCCCCCCCCCTTCTCTGTGTGTGTTTCCTTTGTTTATTTTCATATTTTTAAATATACTGGACAAATGACAATAAGCAATGAAATTTTGAATAGCAGCCCCAATAATACTTGTGAATATGTATAAAATGAACTATTTTGAGATTTCGACATTGTTTATTTTGGCTGAGAAATTAGAATACGTGTAATTGTGAGGTTATGAAGTAAGTATTGAGGCCTCTTAAGCGAACACTACAAAAAAGACTTAAGTAAAATATTTTGTTGTTTTTACAATTTGAGTTCTCCAAGCGCAAAAATGGCATTCATTTTGTGCTACTTTGGATCAGTCTTATATATATATATATATATTAAAAAAAGAAGAAAAGCATGTAATGAATGTAAATGGATATCCCAAAATTCTGTACATGATATTGCAAGATTTTGGAATTTATATATTTGTTCAGCAAGTGAAGTGTATTAATTTAGACAATAATCTTATTATTTCACATAATAATAAAAAAAATTATCACATTACTAACAATGGAACGTATTCCATTTGTTTTATTCTGAAACATTGATGATAATAAAATCACTTAAAATGTACAAGCTTTCTCCTTTGGGATACTCGATGAAATCATAAAAGTGTGTTTTGAAGAAGTCCAAGCAATGAAAGAAATACGGAGGTATTTGGCGCCTTTCCAAAGTAATAGTTTGGAAAAGAAAGCAGAATCAGGGTGTCTACAGTTCATAAAAGTCCTGAAAAAGTAATGAAATTGAACCATTGAGTATGAAAAAGTAATGGAATTGAATAACTGATTATGGAGAAAATAAAGAAATTAAATCATTGATTATGAAAAAGTAATGAAATTGAGCTTCGGTCAAAAATTTAGTCAGGTAAACCTTGAAATTTTTAGTTTTTTGTTTTTAATTATACATTACATCATCATGAGTTAAGAAATAGTTAGCCAGGAGACTCCTATATTCTAAGTTCGTGCATGGGAATCCCGTTTTCCCATGTTTTTGTTGCATGCAAAGGTGGCTTTTGTGAATTCTGTAGACACCCTGTAGATATATTCAGTATATTCAAAAGGGAATATAGCCCTGTATTCTGACTTGTTAAGATTAGGATTAACTCTGTTTTTAAGGCAAGAAATCGTATTCTAACACAGCAAAACATGAGTTTCATAATTGATCTTTATTTTCAGGCTGACGATGGTTGAAAAAACGGTTTCGGCAACCCCAGTCCAAAATACGGATGAAACGAGACAAAGTAAGTGTTTTAAAGAACGTTACAAATAAGTTGAATACGGAAATAGAATAATAGTGATTAAGTGTTTTGCCGGAAGGCAGGTTTGAAACCG
This sequence comes from Lepisma saccharinum, assembly GCA_022664845.1. Taxonomy (NCBI): domain Eukaryota; kingdom Metazoa; phylum Arthropoda; class Insecta; order Zygentoma; family Lepismatidae; genus Lepisma; species Lepisma saccharinum. The sequence continues at coordinate 8,576 of JAGDQP010002298.1, read as the reverse complement.
GAAGGTCGTCAGCAAAATAAACCGATAAGTAATTTGCCACTACCTTCTTTCGAGTTATGTATTTGACACCTTACGAATGGGGGCTACAGTTTAAAGTACATATTTCGAAGTAGTTGTGCCCGTTTTCTCTTGGAATCGAATTTGGACCTTTTGGTTTCAAGACAAGCTTAACTACTCATAAAAGATAATAAAACGTAAAGCTATTCCCTATGCGATACGCACGCATCGTGAACGGCGCATGGGGGATGTGCAGGTAGCGTTCCACATTCTCGACCTACGGTACGAAGTGAGGTGGGGTGGTAAGTCCCACGCTCGACCGCCTTTACCTTCCCAAGGTGCCCAGGAATACCAAGGACACTCTGGTACTCAATTTGATAGGAGGCTGAGTGCACCTTAGAGCGCTAGGCATGGGAACACTGCGGGAAAGTCTCAAGTGTCCTGGCCAGGGATTTGAACCCGGGCCGCCCGATTCGTAGTCAAACGCGCTACCGCCTGAGCGACGGCGACTCAAAAGCTTAACCACTCATAGAATAAAAAATACAGGGTAATATTGTCTCCTCCAACTTCAAAAGACAACGGAAAGACAATGATTGCTTGTAGTAATTTCATACTGTTATGAAATAAAAGTATACACATAGTCATTTAATACAGACATCAGTGCACCGTGAAAATAATGTCCTCCTCCTGCAAGAATGCACTGTTCGAGGCGATGCGGGAAGGCTTCCGTGATGCGGTTCGAAAACTGCATGGCGATCTTCATTGTTTCGCTGCAGTGCCCGTTCAGCCTCCGTGACGCAACCTGTTTGGGTAAAGGCTTCCACTACCTCAATCCGCGTCTGCATAGGTCAACGCTCCTTGCTGTCTGATCCCAACTCTCCTCGGATGTAGGTATGCCGCGCATGCGCACGTGCATTTTGGAAAGGTTACCAACTCAAATTGGTAGATACAATACGCGCCACCCTATATGATTGTGGTTTATCGATGTGTAGTAATGAATACATTTTTGAAGTTTTGAAAAAGAAGATCTATCATAATTTTTAATCATAGATAGTACTGTAGCAAATATAACACGTATGAATACTGCAAGTAAAGAATTTTGTTAGAAATATTAAAAATAATATGTCTTTAAAATTCAATAAATTTTATAGTGAGCAAAAAGTGAGAAATGAAATATTCTTAATCGGCGCGTTTTGTATTTATTACAATCTTTCTTACATTTAAAATAATGGGGCCTCTGTACAGTTTTTTGATCATTATTTGCTAATAGGTTTTGTGTTTTTAAACCGATTTTAATGAAATTTGCAGGAAAGTTAAGCAAGGTAATGTCCCCTGAAGTTAGAGTGCTTTCTATGTTACTCTGTTATTAAACTAGTCTATTTTTCAAGGAACTTCTGTGAAAGGAATCTTCCTTATGAGCTCCTAATATTTTAAGTCAAATAGCGTTGAGAAACAAAATGGCTACCGCGAGGCTTGTTTTTTGTCTCCCTTAATATAGTGTCTTTATAAAGGCATGGTACGGTGAAGTTCAAAGAACCGTAGCGTCAAACGAAAGGAGGCGTTGACTTAGCTGTCGGAAGGATCTGAAAACGACCCCAATATCCGCCTATCTTGTGTGAGGTTTTACATGGTCTTTTGCTCCTTCACACCAGGCAATGTCGGGATTGTACCTATAACACTAGGCCCTGGCCGACTACCAACATCCTCTCCCCACCCTACCATGATCTGAGATACCTAAAGGTCATAAATAAAATTCAATCAAACAAAAAGTCAACTCTAAAAGATTTTCCTTGTAGCGTTTATTGGGAAGGACTGACGGTAGTAATGTCTTAGACGGTATCCGTCGTTAGTGATTGTTTTATTTGGCAGTAACTGAAGTACCGCGTAGATGTCTTATAGGGCTGTCAGAGGAATCCACTTCAACTTCAGTGAACACACAGGTAAAAGTTTTGAGATCTTGTCTTTCATTTGTTGCCTCTTTCCGTGGTAAACCTGAGAGGGTGTATATATGTCACACTGTTAATTAATTGTGTTAATTCAGTCTTATTCGCTGATTTGAATTTGAATGTATTTTATGGCCTTAAGGCATCTAAGACTCAGGTCGGGGAGTCGGCCAAGGCCTAATTTTGAAGGTATCATCCGGACATTTGCTTGGTGTGACTGAGTCAGGATAGTCGGCCGTTGGATTTAAACCCAGAACGGGAAGCCAACGGTGGAATCAACGGTGCGGATTACCGGTTGCGTGTTCTGAATTTAGTCTACAGCACAGTACGAACTCGAAACCGTCCTTAGTTGATTCGAATCAACGACATATACGGCTCGAACTAATGATTCACATATTTGAGCACAACGAAGCCAACATTTCAAACGATTCTAGCTATTGTAGGGTCTAGATCATGAAAACCTTCCCTGAAGGTACCGGACCCTCTGTCAGTTGCGGTTAGCCAAACATTGACACCACCGTCAGAAAGATTCCGACAAGAAATTTTATCTGTTGTTGCCACTCTCTCGAAGCAGATGGCAGAAGCGAAATATCTTTTTCCGAAGAGGAAAGGGAAAGGAAGGGAAGAATAGCAATGAAGGAAGTGGCAACATGTGGGTCGAAACCACAGAGATTCCTTGCACATGTCTGTGGTTTTGAAGAGAACATATGGTGACCTCAGGACGTCTTGTTTTGGACGGTTCTATAAGCAAGCCAACGATTGAGGTATGACGATCCGAGTTGTTTGCTATCCCTGCTCGTTAATCGAATTCAGAGCAATAGTTTTACATAGACTAGTTAGTTGGTTGTTCCAGTAGTTAACTAAATAATACATAAATCAAAATCGCTTCTTGTTTTGTGAAAAGGTTGTTGGAAACCGCAAGTCAATTCATGAACAAAATGTTTCCTTTAATACTAATACGGAGTATAGTATCAAATTTGAAGAAACTCGTGTAGAGACATTTCAATATAATACACTAAGATAGTACTTTACTTCTATATTCTGTTCTTGTATCCTTGCCTCAGATCCACCTTCCCATGTGCCTCATCCATCGCGTGAGTCCTTCTTTTCTCCTGAATGTCCTTGCTTCCCATGCTTCGTACTGAGGCGCCATCCGTTCTGCAGATTCCTTCTCGAAAGACTGCTCTTCGAACTCGAAAGATTTCAGTTTTTCTCGTCCTTTATGCTGCCTGCGAAAGGTTAGTATCAGTACCTTGCATTTTGTACCTGTGAGTACCTAGCTAAACTTTGTAGCGTAATGTATTATCAGTCACATTGAAGTAGCACGTTACATTCCGAGAAAATTTACTGCATCACATACGCTGTATCATCAATTAAGTAACGGGACAGAGTTACTGCAAAAAAGAAATTATAACATTAGCGACCATATAGTGTTATTTCGAAGTAATCATTTGCGACGTATACGCATTATTCACACTTCTTTTTTGAAAACCTTTGGGACTCCAATCGTGAAACCGTTTTCAGTTGGTCGGTCACTGCATTCTGAACGTCCTCTGTCGTCCTTTTCATGTCCTTTTTTTTTTATTTTGGAGAACTAAAAGATTTCACAAGGGGATATTAAAATTACACATATACAGAGTGCGGCACGAAAAACTAGCCCCGTTCCGATTAGTATACAATATGTACAGTGCATGTGAAATAATAATGAAACATGTGCTTACTGTTTACAGTAGTTGTTGAAAGTGGTCACCATTAACCTGAAGACATACGTGCGTATTGGATAACATATTTCGTATGACAGCTTACAGTTCTGCATGACAGATACTGCATACTGTATGTGTGATATTGTCCTTCAGTTGCTCCAAGGTACGGGGATTATTTGAATACATCTTCCTTTTCAAGTTTCCCCAAAGGTAAAATTCCACTATGCCAATCCTTTCTTCAGTTGAATACGGTATGTTGCACACTACTGCACGCACACGCCGAAAAGTTACGTCAAACACATGTCACTCACTCAAGGTGTCTACTGACCTGGAAAACCTGGAATCAGCCTGGAATTTTATTTTGGACATGGAAAAAACCTGGAATTCGAGCAGCAACATGGATTCTTTTTAAGTATTATTTTTAACTTAAAATTTCACTTCATTAATTTACCTCTGTAAACATTTCAGATAAACTCTATTGAATGTGTTAATTTAAGGTCACAGAATGAGGCACTTAAATTATTTTTTGTAAGAAACGCTCAGAGTACCGGTGAGGTGAACACTAGGGTACCCGAGTTGATATCTCAGACTACTACTTTCTGATTCCTCATTTCGTCTGATTCCTCATTTCGTCTGATTCCTCATTTCGTCTGATTCCTCATTTCGTCTTTCTCTAATCCTCTACTCCAACCATGTATGTCTTGTTTTATTTTCTAATTGGGCTAATGTGCTTGGGTCTAATGTTAACCAAAGTTTTGAAATTATCTTAACTTTATATTTCGTCGAGTATTTGAATTCAAATAAAGCCATTTTAATCGCATAGAGGACCAAGTGAAAAAGAAAAATACACATCTGTTCCTTTGAGACCAGATTGCTAAACATTTAGTTAGTTAGAAGAATATTTGCTACGATATAATTCAGAATAGTGCTTACATTTACGATACAGTGTAGTCGTCTTCAAAGCATTCAGAAGTTAAAGGTTTGTCCATAAATTACAATGCATTTACTGAGGGTACAAGATACTATAACACGACAAGGTCCGTGAGAAATATGTACATCCGCTCTTTGATTTTGAACAGCAACAAAGTAGTAGTTAAGTTAACGCATAGGCAAATATATTACATTAACGTTGGAAGTTATGCTGCTAGGAAAAAAAAAAAGGGGGAAGAATCAAGTTTTACGGCATCAATGTTGATCAGTCTTGACGAGAGCGTATCTCAGGCCATAGCCGCTAAGAAATAATACCATCTTTCCACATATTTATTAAACTTCACATATTTTATAATAATAATAAAAAAAAAGACACTTAAATTACATCTCTGCGACGGCCTAAAGACGGAGCGAGAGTCGTTCCGAAGGGCCTAGCCAATTCATATCGAAGCAACTTCTTAAGAGGACGACATTAAAATCTTCACTTTAGGATGAGTCATAATAGTTGAGGTTAAATTAAATTGAATTAATTTTATTTCTTGTGTTTAGGCAACTTTATCTTAGTCGAGTAATTGATAAAATAAACATACATTGTTTGTTTGCAAGAAGAAAGAGCTAAATTAATAGTACATGGTATAAATGCGTCTTTTAATTGATAAACATTTTTTATTTGCAAGAAGAAAAATATTATAAATAATTAATGACCTGGAAAAAGACCTGGAAAACCTGGAATTTGAAAATTGACATTCAGTAGACACCCTGTCACTGTAAACACTGAAATGCGCCTGAGATGACATATATCATTGTGTGTGTACAACAGCGGTATTGTTGTCGACCACCCACGATCACCGTATTTTTCAGTCCATATCACGTATGCCGCACTCGGACTTTTTTCTACATGGCTTTTACTATATGCTTTCCTCGGGAGTCCGCTTTTGTACTCGAATTTGCATTGGTTCTGACCTGACATCTTCAGGAGTTGCAGATTAGGAGCAGTTAATACATGGCGTCTACTAATTTTGTGACTTGAAATTTCGAGTTTTCCATGATTATTTTTTTTCCAAATTCTGTGCGTTCTTAGTAAAGTGGAACATGTAAATAATACCCAATGACATTTTCTTTTAATCCCACAACCACCCAGTCCAAACATCTTGTACATTGTCGGTATTTCACAAGTGAAAAAAAAAAAGAAGAGAATTTCTTTAAAATAGAGAATTTTAACACGTTGAGAAAATACAGTCAGCAGTGGGAATCAAACCCACGACCTCCGTCTGACCGGGGGAATGCTATTACCAACTGTGGACAGGTCCACCTTATAAATTTCCCTCATAAATTATAATTTCCTTGAGTACTCCCGGAATGTTGCGGATTTATAAAATTCTCGGAGTATTCCAGGGTGTAATACGGTAAAATTACAGTAGAAACATGTCTCAGAACTGAAGGCAAGCTACCACTTGATGGACCACTGCGTATAAGATAAGTTTGTTTTGACACCTATCTCTCGCGGGATAGTATGTGTACTGTACAGTACAATAGTACAGTACATATTTGTACAATAGTGGTTTCGCAGATAAATGCGCCCGAGGCTAGGACGACATTATTCCAAGTTCAGTGATAAAATATTTCGCCAAATATTGACCTCAAACGTGTGGGCTTTGCAAATGTAAGTGGACCACATTCTGCAGAAAAGAACCAATCCTCAAAAAAGTGAAGGACATTCTGCATAAAGGAACCAACCGCCAAAAGTGAAAAGGACATTGTGCAAATACGAGCCAACTCTTAAAATGAAAAGAAATGGACTTAACACTAACAATGATGCTCAACTCTATTTACGCTCTGCACGAAAGAACCATCTTCATGCTGTATTTGAATTCCATCTGGAGACCCACAAACTTTCCACGGATCCTTGGTGCTACGCTTTTCTTTCTGCAGAAAGGGACCAATTCACGTGATACCTAAATTGAGAGATAAAGCAGATCTACTACTAAATAAGAGAACTGAAATCAAGATGCCAGAAATACAATTCAAGAGCGCTAAATTGGGAATTCACGAACAAATATTACTTAGTAGTAGTAATACGTACCTATTTACTTAACATCCTTTCTGTCTAGTAACGGAAAAAAGTAGGTAAGCACTTTCGCCGTTCTTCGAAAGGTTTCTTCAGGCTAACAACTAATTTATTTATGTAAATGTGTATTTGTGTATATAGGTGTATTTGAAAATGTAATTAAAGGAAGAATAGTGCAGATATACTGCTTTAACCATAAGCATATTATAAGCTCTATACTATATGTGAACAAAATATGGACTCTTGAGCTTCAGTTATTGAAATATGATACAGTGTAGCTCTTTTATAGCGACACTTCGCCTATAGCGTCAGGTATTTATGGTACCAACATTTTCCTCATTAAGAAATGTGTTTTTCTGCCCTGGTTAATGAGACAAATATACGTATTAACCGTGCATATAACGTCGTTTTAAACCCCAGTTTAGAGTACGATTTTCCAAAAAACAGTTATTGCTGCTTGACCTTGAGAAGTCTAGGTTAAAGAGTCCTGAGAACGACCTTCGGAAACTGTTCCAGGCAAGCGCCCGCATACAGTTGTCATCCTGGGACGGTCAGTTACTATCTTCACTGTCTTAAGGGTATAGCCGTAGACCTCATAATAGATAGACTTAGCACGCTTCCCCATTTCTGACTGCGCAAAATCTAATGTTTTTTTCTTTTTTGTACAGGAGCACGTGATTTTGAATCCATCCGCTAGGTTGCTCTGGCATCGACCACATAATAGAATATGAAATCGATGTCAGTGCAACTTAGCGGATGGATTCAAAATCACGTGCTCCTGTACAAAAAACCTTTAGTTTTAGCGCAGCCAGAAATGGGGAAGCGTGCTAAGTCTATCTATTATGAGGTCTATGGTATAGCTTAAGGTTATAGGAGCAGAGCTCCAAAATGAAAAGTTTTAACTCTGGAAGAAAAAGTTGAAGTGATACTTGAAATTGAGAATGGAAATTATGTCGTGAATTTAGTCTGGTTAAGTGTACTGTTTTATGAAATTTAATACACTACTGCATATTATGTTGTACTTCGTGCACGGTTAATGTCAGGCTTTCAGGTGAATACAGTCTAGAATAGGCATATCGTAATTAAGTTTAGATTTTGTTTAATTTTCCATCTCACTTGACTGATAGCATAAATCTCGTTTATAACGACACAGTTTTTCAGGTCCCTTGGGATGTCGTTATAACCGAATCTGTGGTCTCAGCACAATGTAGCTCAATTGGAAGTCATACCCAAGGAATTAATGAATGTGAAAAAAATTTAAGATTAAGTGTAATGTTCCATCATAACACTACTTTCTAAAGGACCCCTCCCCCTTTCCCTATTCTGAAACATCTACTCTACGTGGTAGTATTCAACTATAGACATTGGTTAAAGCCCCTGGATGCGATGAATTACGTTTTCTTTTTAGAACAATGATTGAAAAGAAACCAGTACTTATAGCTCCTAGGCGGTATTCGGTTTTGAAACTTGAATCATTAATAGATTTGTCTGGTTTTATTTCTCAGAATAGTTCAAATAAGTGAAAGAAACTATGTATAGCCAGATAAAAGTCTAACATTAATAGTTCTTGTTCTTGATAACAGTTTTCTTCGTAAGACCTCGAATACTTCAGAGGGTGGTTAGTTTTTACCATTGCCATTTGCTGAAAATTGTATGGAATGAATTTATATGATTGTTTATCAGTATTTATGTAAAAAAAAACTGGCCTAATAATGGTACTGATAAAACATGAATAGGCAATGGAAGTGGGGCTATAGTGTATAAACAGGTAAATCAAGATTTTAAGTACAGACATAGACCTCATAATAGATAGACTTAGCACGCTTCCCCATTTCTGGCTGCGCTCAAACTAATGGATTTTTGTTCAGAGCACGCGATTTTGAATCCATCCGCTAGGTAGCTGTGCCATAAACCTCATAGTAGAATATGACGTCT
>JAGDQP010002297.1:81776-96915 GCA_022664845.1 Lepisma saccharinum | reverse complement strand
GTGCCAAATCATCTTGGTAGATGCCATCACCATCCGGGAACAATGTGTGGGCCATGGGTAGAACCTGGTCCCCCAAAATGGCCTCATACGCCTTAGCATTCATCATTCCATGCAGGGCTATGATGGGACCTGCAGAAAACCACGATATCACTGCCCATACTGTAACAGAACCGCCCCCATGCTTTACAGTTGGGCGCAGACAGTCTGGATCATAGGCCTGCGACGGTGTTCTCCATACGTAAACACGACCGGTTGTTGGAAACAAGGTGTAGGTCGATTCATCGGAATGCATTACGTGTTTTCACTGATCAAGCGTCCACTCCCTGTGGTCCTTGAACCACTGAATACGCCGCTTCGCATTTACTGCTGTGACCAGAGGTTTGGCCATGAATTTTCAATTTATGAAGTTCGTGTCGCACTGTTTTTGATGAAACCGGGTTCTGTAGGACGGAATTGAGTTCAGACGTAATTTTCATTGCAGTGGTCTTCTTTTTAGCTGCTACAATCCGTTTTAATGCCCTCCTGTCCCTATCGGACAGGATTGTCTTTCGACCACTGTTGTGCTTTGCAGACGTTGTTTGCCCATGCATTGTGTATGCCCTCGTGACATTGCACACAGTGCCTGTCGATACCCCCACAATGGCCGCCAGTGTTGTCCCTGAAGCTCCAACCAGACGGGCACCAACGATCATGCCTCTTTGGAAGTCTGTCAGGTCGCCCATTATACCGCACTACTTGCACACCGCGACACTGACAGGTGAACTAGGTACTGCTGACGAAAGAGGAAGGTCCACATGACACATTGAAAACAAAACAGGATAGGCAAAAGCAACACATGGTGTACAGTGGCCGGCCATACTTACGTGTCCTGTATGACGTGATTTAGATTTTTTTGTCCAACCCCTGTATTTTAGCAGAGTTTGCGTGACACTTACAGACAGAGCTGATTTTAATACGTTTTAATTTTTTACAAATAGTGGCAGATCATTGGGAAAATGAATTCTGTTTTCATTTGCTGTTTTGAGACAAAAATACGAATCCGTTCACTATACAATCTACATATTACTTATGTGTGAGTAAACCTTTAAGGAGAATGCATATATTTACATATTTGTCAACTGCCTGATTAAAAATATTTACTAGGGTATTTGTATATCCCACTTGACAAGATAAGTGTTGGAGTGAGTTTTCTTGTATTTTTCCTCTTCCATTAAGCTATCCTATGTTAATCTTCCAATGGTAGTTAACGTGTTATATTCCCCAGTTTTCTAAACTTGTTCGAAATCGGAATGCTATAGGATACAATGTTACGTTGTTTAACGATTGAGTTGAAGGTGAATCCGAAGTCGTAAAAAAGTTTACGGATTTCAGGCATGCAAACAAGAAAGTAGAAAATCCTTCGCTGTGATGCCCAATTCCGTGTGACTACAGGAAGGAATCTTTGGGTGTTGAGAATACAAAAACAATTGTAGTAATATATGCGTGAAATTCAAACAATACTTTTCTTGTATCACACATAATGCGCTTATATTGTGAGATTACTTCCTAGTTTTACTAATAATTGAGACAGCCGAGATCAAAGAGCAAATGGGAAAACTGATGTTTCGTGAAATAGAACGGATAAATTCGCGGTAGATTTTGCATCAAAACAATTGGGACTTTCGACGCATGAAAGTTATACAGTCCAACTTAGTCGTTTTATCGTATAACTGTTTCAGGTAAAAAAAAAAAATCATTTTTTCTCATTCCCGCCTTTCTTCCTGGCAAACAATAGTGAGCGAACAAAATTTGTACAGTTTGTCTTATAAACATGCACGAATTACCATACATTAGATGACCAAAAGTTACGCAAAAGTGTGCATTAAAAAGATGAGAAGGAAATGAATGTGAGAGTAAAAGAACAGAGATAGATACACAGATATATATATATATATATATAGAGGGAGAGAGAGAGAGAGAGAGAGAGAGAGAGAGAGTGTATTCAGTACTTAAATCTAAAAGGCATAAATGATGTATTAAGATGAAAGAAAGAAATAGAATTTGGAGATGCCAAAACATCTCATCGACGATAGAAACTTGGATCATTACCTAAACGTAAATACACGCTAAGTTTAAGAAGACATAAAATTGAAATATTACATAACATGTAACACATCAGCTTCAATACCAATATTATACCAAACCATACTTATACACCAACTTCGTTATCTTAAAGAGGGCAACTTACCTACAATGTTTAAGTTGTTTTCGAATGTGTTGTTTCTGATTGTCGATTCAAACTTCATGTACAAGAACTCAATATGTCACTGAATTAAACTTTCACAATGCAAGTATGTCAAATCGTGTTTGGACAAAATAGTCATATTTCGAAATTTCTACTAACGTCCAATTATTATCACTTGAAGACAGTCGTATCACAGAATTTTGACTTGGCTATGATCGTGGTTGAAATGTAGGCGGAGAGGAAATTTGAAACGGATTTCATATCAAACTGTTACTAATCATGGAGACTGTTTGTAATGTTCCTGATGGGATAAAAAAAATGTGATTTTCCAAGGTAAAGCTGTGCATATTATTTTTAAAAACCCTTGTTGCATAAGACGCACGTGTTATTATTCACATCACCAATAGATTCAGATCTGCACGTGTCTCACTGTGAGAGTTAAATACGTAACGACTCTTAGTTCTTGTAAGATGCAAGGTTAGATTTAAGTTCTATGTAAGTGCTCTTACTTATAAATAGAAACAGTCTTGTTAATAACATCTCTATCACAACACCTTGAGTTGCCCTCTTGTTTTACATGTTTGGTCTTTGGAGCTAAGAATATTTTTAAGAATAATTCTCTATCTAACGTTATAGCCATGATCCACATGACTTCCACTGTCGAGAGACATGTCTAGAGATAGCTCGATTTATTCAAATATCTACTAGCTAAATTACAAATTTAATCTAAAATTAAACGTAAATAAAATCAATGAATGTAAAAAAACTAGATACTCAACAATATAGGAAACCGTTTCTAATTTCAGCGTCTCAAAACTTTCAGGGGCAGAGCGAGAACAGGACGCGAAGAGGAAGTATGGAGCCGAGATGGTTACTAGGTGATTACTATCAGTGTGCTAGTAAACATAGACGAAGCTAAGTGATGTTGATCTATATGCGAAGTTTGTAACATTGAAAATTTGGCACAATGTACAAAATGTTCCGTTTGGGTTCAGGATTCTTACGCTGAAATAAAAAATAACAACGAAGTTTTACCTTTGATAAGTTTGTGCAACGGAAGAAGAGCCATGAGTTGCTACCTCTCTGACGTCTTAAACTAAAACATTTTAGCTACCTGTAATTTTGGCCAATTACTAGAGACGAAGAACCTTTTAGCTACCTTCGCTTGATCAATGATTTGAGTACATGCATTTTGCCATCGTTGTGCGCTCTGCTTTACAAGTAGTCATATTATTGATCCTTCCGTAAACACGCGATTGTTGTTAACGTTAAATAATGTATCATGAAACTATCTTAATGAGCACTTTTAAATACTACTTCAAATGGTACAATATAATTAACTGAATCCCTAATTTGTACCACATGCTTCAAAAATAAAATACTTACGTATATGTATATTATTCTAGTACATAAAATCTTTAGAAAATATAATAACACATTGTGTAAGAAGAGAAACGTTTGAAAAATAAAATAATATTTATTTAGTTATGATCCAGAACGTCACTTATGAACGAACACCTCACGGAACCAATACTTTGAAGTTAGATTTAATTAACTTTAGTATCATTAAATAAGACTATAATAATAACAAAATGCGTTGTTTGTACAAGTTTGAGTGCATATATTTCATTGATAGGAAGCAAAAAAAGTTAATTATTTATTTTAACAAGAATAAAATGTAAGGTAGCGAAAACTTTCTCAGGATAGCAAAATATGCAAAGTGGTAGAATATAGGCATCCTTCAAATATACGGAGAGGAAAACGATGTTTGGCAAAACAGAAAATGTGTTATCACTATTAATAACAGGAAGAAGGTGTTAAAACGTTAATTTAAGTTGATCACTCACTTAAACTAATAATCTTCATTATTTCAAATTCCAGCTATATTGAAAAATTAGCTATTCCTACAGGTAGTTTTTAGTGCTTCAGCAATGAATGTATCTTTTATACTACGGGCAGTATTTTGTACATCATTGTTAAAGAATTTTAGTGTTTCTTCTTAGATAATACAAATTATGATACCAAATATTATACATTGGTGAATACCAATATTGCTGCTCATAGTAATCGAATATCCTTTTTCGTTACTGGTTACTACGAGCACTGATGTGCTATGAGATCTTGCCCTTAAATCGTTCAAAAATTCTAATATGCCTGAAATGTAATCGTATTGGAGTAATACCATATTTAAAAGTGATTGATGTCAAAACAATTGCGTGGCCTTTGGGGCCAAGATATGATTTTGCTTCGGAAGTCAACCTATTAGAAAAAGGAGAACGAACCAAAATAGGAAGCAGAATCAAATTTCACATCTTCGGAGAAATGAAAGAGTAAAATAACAGCAACTCTCTTTTATTTGACGAGCCATTAAAATATCGTAGCAATTGTTTTGAGAGTCGAATTAAACTCTCTTTAAGTTCCACTTCTCTCGTGACAGTTCGGAGGCTGTCATTAAGCATAGGATTGAACCTCTCATCCTTTTTGTGTTTCATCTCACTGAATATAAACATCGGCTCTCGTATTCCACTTACGGTAGATAAACGTCGTTCAATTAATTTATTTGGAAAATTTCAAATTTTCCCCCTTCTTTGGGGAAGCATTAAGAATTTTTGTTCTGTACTGAGTGTGTGTCAAGCTACATGTCAACTTCACGTTTCCTTCTCTTTGAAAATGTTTGTTATTACATGGCTATTTGGTTTACATGTTACTAATTTAGTTTGTTTTTCTAAACTTTTTTTTTGCCTTGAACAGAAGATTTAAAATTATTCCGGATTGTAGTTAGTTTTATTTAACCCTGGATCAAATTTAACGCTATTCAAGAAAGTCTTTTATGTGATTTTAACATTGACTAGTAATAAATGTGCTGCCTCTTTTCGCGAATAATGCCGAAAAGTGATTTATAATGTCAGTAGCTGTATGTCGCAAGGTATAAAGAAACAAGATATTCTTTAGCCAAAATATATCTCGTTGAGAAAAGAATCGAGTCCTGGAGATTCAAGTAAAGAGGAACTAGATATAGGGTTAAGTCATGTCCTCGTAGTGCGCTCATTACAACTATTTGACAAGAGAGCTGCTATTGAGACAAACAGAAAAATCAATTGGAAATCAAACGTAAAAAGTATTAAAGTAAGTTCTTTAGAAAACATTTTTAAATTTAGAGTATATTCGAGACCAGATATCCGTACAAATATATTAAGTAATATTCGTCGATTTCGCATACCATAAAGTTGCTTATATTAATTAATTTTCTCTTGCCGTGTTCCTTTTGAAATATTTAGTAAGAATGAGATCATTGTAAACAACCATGTAAGTAAACAAGCATGTATGCACAGTAGCATATGAAAGAAACACAAACGAGGTCACAGAAAAAAAAAATCGCTTAGCATCTGGTAATGCATTTTTGTTATTCTGTAAAGAGTTCTAACCTCACGATGAATATGAATGAACTTGAAATCGAAAATATACAGAGCGGTTATTCTGTCGGTAATTCTTTTGAGATTTGAAAGTTAGACTCTAGCAGATGAACATAAATTATGTATTCTGAAAATAAACTAAAAAGAAAAGAAGGTTCGAAACGGGACGAAGTGACCAATGATCGAAAGAGATCGTATAATAAAGAACTACACGCACTGATATGGAACGAATAGCGAAATCACGACGCATAAATGGGCAATACATGTAAACTATAATGGATGGTTAACGACTAGGATGGAGTCTACTTTCGAATTCCCAGAGGTTTTAGGTTATGGGAACACAAATTAACCAATTATGTACTAGAATTGTAAACATTACGAACTTGTATGAGAAATGTGCGTATCAAAACAACAAAACTCTGAGAGTCGTTCTGAATTTGAAACAACGAAATGTTACTCTGAAAGATGCAAGAGAGGTGTTTAGTAATACAGTGTAGAAGTATGTATAAAATAATCTCTTACGATTCATTACCTCGATCACGTATGTTGCTGTCAGCTGTAACCTGACGTGGCCGATTCATCTACATTAGGGCCTCCTAGTTCTGTAATAGTGGTGCTCAATAGATTTCATTATTTCAGATGCACAGAGCGTAGAATCTGATTCAAGTCCATAGGGGGATACGAGTGAAAAGATACACAATTACAGTACCTTGTACATCGTGTCATTTCACACACATCATGTGTGAAGCATATTCGATATTACGAAAGTCGCTTTATGTGAACTGCAATGCACAGTATATAAGAGAAGCAATAGCTATTAAATCACACCGAACGCTCTTTGGCAGAAGTAGCTGAACTGAAGTATTAATGGCTTTTTTACACTTTACTTAAAATCTTTGTTTTAGATATTCTTACTTTTAAGAGTACACTGTAGTATCATGTATATTAAATTTGTGCATCAAGTAATGACATGAATATGTTATCTCTGTCCTGTAATCCAAAAGAAACAGCTGAACAGGAAACTGCGCTATATTTTCAGTAGGGACACTACCATATATTGTACGGAAACTCTACTCAATAATCGAACCGTATGCATTTAGAGAACACTTCGGAGATAATAGTACAATCAGCGTTCCACAGGATCAGAAAACTTAACCGATGAAATTGTATCGTCTAAAGTGACCTTTAATGAACGCACCAACTGAAAGTTGCGAGAAGGACGATAAGTCAGTTAGTTACGTCACTTCCAGGCAGACTCAAGCGTGGGTTGTGGTGTAAGTTTACTTTGGAATCCGCCAGACTTCATACTTTTCTAAGATAAATGTAAAGTTTCAAACGTATATGAAAGTGTTGAAAGGAAACGCAAACTATAACAAAGTTTAGAGTCATAGTCGTGAGAAAATGCCGTGAAAGAGTTGAAAGTACATCTGAGCCTTCCGGCTGAGCACATGTGTTTTGATTAATTAATAAAATAATCCAACTTGAATTTATGTAAGCCGCATTGGCTCGCTCGGCTATTTGTTCGTGTTATAGAAAGCACAACCCTTATTATGCATAACACAAAGTGACGCCATTAGTTTTCATAGGCATGCCAAAGTGTTATTGTGTGTTGATCAACTAGAGTTGACACTTGTTACTATTTAACGAAATTATAATAACATATTGTTTTTGTAACACTTCTTGGATTGCTGATTGAAGAAGGTTGTATTTGTAAAAGTGTTTATGTGAATTATTTTGATTGGAAAGAGTAGTAGAAGGCGCACATATCTTGTGGAATAGGGGGGTATCGAAATTAAAGTTTATTCCAAAGTAACAAAATACTTCCATGTGCAATGACAACGAGAGTAATCTTATTATGCAAGTCTGGCCTCTTATATGAGAATTATTAAAATTATTATGAATCGAAAAAATGTCCCTTTCTGATAGTGTACAAGATACTCTCTTAATATATAGATAAAACAACTAATACACAGATACTATTGATCAATAACTTTTTCAGATCATCTGAATGGACATCTCTGAAGAAACCCCATTTAAAACTTTAATAAAAGCTCCTTCTTCGCCAACAACCGGTGAAAATATTGTATCACGTATTTTCTTTTATTTTGATAGTGTTGTAAAATCTGAACACGGAAACAAACTTTTCCAAGTTCAAGACGATTACAATTGATCAGTACTGAACAAAATGAAACATTAAAATAGCACTGTTCAACATTTCTGAATGAATAAGATGGATATCAATTCAAAGTTAAATAATTTTCAAACCCGCGTTCTGGGTGCTAGTCATACACTTGTGTTTGTAGAAAACTACGTACTCTAATGATCTATTAAATCAAGTTCCATGTTTCTTCTAATGAGTAACAGACCCTGTGCATATGTATAGAGTAGTTCCGAGTAACAAAATTTCCTTATCAGATTGTTGACATACTGCTCTCTCGGACAAATCCGATATTACTTTCCGACAATAATGTAGCAAACTGATTCTCGCAATCTTATTTCGTTTTATTCTTATTTCCTTCCTGATTTTTCTCCCAAAATCAAACGTTGTAACAAATGGGGTAAACTTCCTTCTGACCACCATTTGGATGGCAGATAATGTAATGTAGTTTTGATACATTCATTTTTCATACTCCTTCTGTGTGGTTGTAATTCTGATACGTGATTAACTATATTTTGCACCAAATGTTCGGTGCGAACTCAAAAGTCGTAAGCCAGAAGGAAAGACACAATTGACAAGAGTTAGACTTCATTTTGGGATTACGCTATTAGAAGACATCTTTGAGAGTTAGGTGTTCATGGTGCTAGCTAGCTTAATCTTGTCTAGAATAGAATCCTATGGCGAAAATTTGTTACTCTGGCAATGAAATTGCGAATGTCGGAAGCCATAAATTTAGTTTAGATTCTAACAGTGCAGTAAATATGCATAACTATTTATATTTAAACTTCTAAGTATATTCTAAAATGAGTACTTCCGATGGTCCCAATGTGTGCGCTGGCTGCAGCCATACACAAGATGATAACCAAAAGTATTAATTTCATAGCTGAAAAAGCTGGTTTTCGATGTTTCTGAAATAGAAATAATATATTTTGTGTTAATTCGTACCTTATTGTTAATTAGCAGTTATGTTATTTTCGTATGGATCATGTCTCTAATAACAGTAAATTAATTATAAAATTTCATTTTGAGTTATTAAAAATTAATTGTATTAAACTATTTTTGTTTTTATGTTGGATAAGATATACAATGGTTTCATCAAAATATTTAATCACTTATATATTAAAAAGCAAACAACGAACCCTCATTAGCTAATAATATAAGTTCAAATCTTTAGTTATACTGCGATCTAAGGATAGCGGATCAAGTGACGCATTCGTCAAAGTTCCCTTATTCTAAAGAATTTGTTTGCGAACATTTCTTCATAACACAACGTTAAAATTGTTGATTAAAGAAATTGCACAGTAGTGAATAACATTTCGGATCATGATAGGATGGTGAATCTGCGAGCAGTAATGGAGAGCATTATGCACTTGAGTTGGGTTTAAAAACAAACTGTAGAAATTAAATATTTGATAGGCTCTGTAAGTAGCTTTTGTTAGTAGATCAATGCATATATTTCACTAAATATGTCTGTTTTACTGTTGGTTACTAGCAACCATGCTCTGCGATCATTTCTTAGCAATAATGTTGAGTATATCTCTTTAATTTTTCATAATTCTAAAGAGCTTAAAATATCATTTCTGTATACAAGAAATCAGAGACAGACTATTTCTGTATACTATTCGGTCAGTTGCGAGTAAACGTCGGTCAAAGTCTACGTAACAAGCTAAGCACACTACTTAGAGAGTACACTGTAGGGAAATATTTTGACCCAAACAAAGTAAAAATCTTAAGTTGGTGAAAATTTGAGGACATTTTCTTTCATCCCATATAATTATATACTAAAAACCCAGAATATCCGACACTTCCGTAATCCAATATGGCCACCATATAAAACTTGGCTGACGCCGTATTATGGATAGTAGAAAACCTGACAAATTGCGTTGTAATAAGGTATAGGAAAAAGGAGTGAAGTCGATCATAACTAAATTATTTCTCATTCATATCACTTGGAAGCTAATGATAAAATGTGAAAATCTTAGTAGTAAGGGACTACCACTTATATAAGCTTATATTTAACTTCAGTGTTTAATAAAGGTGAAATCTTGTAAGCTATTTCTGGCACACTTCCACATATTCGATTGACTGAAAACTTCGCACATATACGAACTTCCAATCACACGACAATATTTGCATATTCGAAGTGAAGTGTTCAGCTCCGTCTGCCAACTTTTAAACATTAAATTTGTTTTCTCATGTTCCTTCCATTCGGCTGAAAATCCATGTTTTATGTTCCATCCATTCACTTGGTCAAAACTTTATATATACAGTATTAACTAAATTAGAAACAATAATGTGGATCATTTGCGTCTTCAAACTTCCGAACTGTCCATGTAGCAAATCAATTTTAAAATTCAACTTATAAAAATATATACACCTATACACCCAATGATATATACAAAAGTTTACAAACACTTGCATCTGACCGCACGAAAGGTAATTCAAGTTCTCCAGGCTACGTAACTTGTCAATGGGGGCATCCAGTTTCACGTTACTCCCTTGTCATTTCGGTATCTGCACCAAGCTCTTAATTTGGATGCTTGAGACTGGTCATATAGGTACTCAGGGCACCGAAGTTGTCATTGTGATAAAGATTATGATTCTCGACAACTAAAAAGTATATACAATAATTTCTAACTGTTTCTTAAAACACAGTTTGCTACACTAAAGGATCTTTCGAAAGATGGAAAATACTGAAACGGAAATATAGAGAACATAATTAAGGGTTTAAAAAAGTTAATCAAGGCTATGAATGAACAAACGGTGCTGTTACATACATACATACCACTGAGGAGATGGATGCGGTGTCACGGTGGCTCAGTGCTATTGGGCTTACCTTTGATCTTTGGGGGTGTTCACTACAAACCCTGCTCGCGTGGTTTTAATTTTGTGATGGAAAAACACAGTGTGATTGAGTTAACGACTATATTAAGTTTTTCCCACTTTCTTAATTCCATCAATCTTCCCATCATCATCTATTGGTATTAAAGTTGCCTAAGGGTCCCGAACGCAAGTAAATCTGGAAGATGATATCAAGTATGCTGTGTGTATGTGTAATATTCAACCAGCATATTAACAGCTATAATAAAGATTTGAACCAACGCCCAAAGATCTACCATCTATTATTGATACATAAATAAGGAATCGTTATACTTATTTAGAAGTTTATAGTACATCGTATCCTTAAAAGAGGAATTTACTCCTATATGCAAGCCATATGTTGAATACATCTTAATAAGCTCTTATCGTCAGTAGATAATGAATCTGATGTAAGGTACAATACATGATCTAATGCATGGAAACTTATGCCATATACATACATTGTTGAAAACGACTTTCCAATCATTTGTTTATATCGTAGGCGACATACGTCAAAGACGCATTTCCAACAAACATACAAACATAAAGAAAAACGATTACAATAATCAATGAATATACGAATTACCCGCCCATAGAAAACAAAAGTAATGTCGCCAAAACATTACCACAAAGATTGCGAAAGTACAATGATGATACCTTACGGCACTCCCCGACCTTCCTGAAAAAGGATGAATCCCGGTCTAAAAGTTGCGATATCACTCCGCCAACTGAATGTTACTTTTCTAATTCTCTGTGCTAGAATTATTCTGAATACAACCATAGTTAAAGGCATCATTGAAGCTCCTTGCTTGAGATGAAGGTTGCTAAGCTAGCATTGTTGTTTGCTCGACTTCTGCTTTGCTTAGCTCAGGCATTATATTATAGTATGCCAGGAAAGTTACTAAAATATTATTTAAAGAAACTGAACACTTTCTTTATTGGTTGTTTTAGTTTCAGCTTTTGATTGACAAATGCGTTTATATGTTCAATGGGACAACAATTTATGCACTTTAGTTTTATTGCAAAGCACGGTTTGTACTCTTTTAGAAGCATGCAAAATTTTGCTTCAATAACAGACGCCTCTGTTTTCTTATCCGCTCAACAGGTTTAAATTTACTGCTAGAAGTCTGACTTAGATAATCTGTTCTAGCTATTGTTCGTTTGTTGGTCTAATTATTAAAATATCGAGTCTTCGCCACTTGTTCCTCTAACGCTAAAACGTCAATGGCCCCTTGGAGAGTTATCTTATCATTAGATAGGAATCTTAGTCTCACATCCACGGGAAACACACATGGGACTATTTGGTCACGAAACAAATTGTCTGATTAAGCTCCAAAGTCGCATCTCATTAGCTGTCTTCTGAGTTAACGCAGTAAATCAGCTGCGGATTTTACCTCACTCTATCTCACGGTATGGAAACGATACATTTCCACAGTGATGTTAGGTTTGAAAGCTAAATGTTGTTTGATTAACCCTTGAATAGCATCAAAAAACATGTTTTGAAGCTTATCCGGTACAACTAGTACTTTCATTGTCGAGTACAAATCCTGTGCAATGTTCACTAAAATGCTACTCTTCATTCTGTTTTTACACCATAAGCCACACAGTAAGCAATGAATTGTTCTAAATATACATTCCGATCTATGTTATTAGGGTCATATTTGTCTAATGTAATATTTATTGCTATGATCTTGCCAATAAAACTATTTTCCCTTCCGAACTAAAAAAACTTGCACTAACAAAGAACTAACGTAAACATGAAAAACTAAAAATGTCTCTAATTTTCACCGTACGTTGGGTGCATTGTTAATCCTGTCGTACTGCACAATCTTTATCTCCTGTGTGTATATGTAATACATAATATTCAACCAGCAGATTAACAACTATAATAAAGATGTGAACCAATGCCCACATATTTACCATCTATAGTTGATACATAAACAAGGAATCGTTAAGCTGATTTAGAAGTTCCGTAATAAATGATTAAATCACCTGCTACAGTATATAAGAAATGTTTATAAAATACTGGAATGTACCAAGCGGTTAGAAAAAAACGAATAACGGCTGCTTTTGATATACAAATTGTGCTTTTAATTGTATGAGTGAAGCAGGAAATCAGTATTTATTGAACTACAGCCTATCCCTCTTGTTATGCGATATGCCCTTCTGCCCCATTAGGCCGGATAGTTGAGACTCTACTGTAGTGTTAAAGTTTTGTATTAGTTTAGCACCATCTTGTACACCAACGAAAACTTTTTACTACGAAAAAAAAAAAAGTTATGTACTAGTTGTTGTACCATCTTATACCACAAATACATTTTTTCACGTATTTTATCCAGTAATTGACTATTCAAATTTGAAACTAAAGATACATTTCATAAATAATTAACGAAATTTACTGGGATAAGAGTGCAAAATTCCGTACTTGTTTTGTAGCATTTTGTACCACGAATACTTTTTAACATGTCCATTAGAAAATAATGGACATTTCAATGCTCGATACGCAATAGAGTACACGTAGTTAAATTCTAATCATTTTGAGGTCACACGAAAAAAATCAAACATTTGTACTAATCGTATATCATTTGATACCACTAATCGAAAATTTGTTGCCAGGTACATTGGCCAGTAGTGATAGGTTCAAAGTTTAAAACACAAGAAAATATTTGGAAAGTACTTTACGAAAGTTATTTCGAAAAGAATGCCTCTTTTATACTTGTTAGTGCTATTTTACTACCTAGATAAAGCTTTTTCTACGTCCACTAGTCTGTAATGGACAGCTCAAACTACCAACCACAAGATATTCGTTGAATTAAAATTAAATAAACATACTTGGAAACGAACACAAAAGTTTTGTACTAGTTTTTTTTATAAGTTTGTACCACCAATTATATACTATTTTCCTCCAATATACAATTTTGTACAACGTTTATTAAGTAATATTGGGCGATTTAAAGTAGGGGAACAAACTAAAACTTGTACACCACCCTTTGGAACCACTTCCATAATTGGTGATTCAAAGTAGAGGAATAAGTTTAGGTTGGTACCCCCAACTTAACTAATTTTCCCGAAAAACATGTAAGAGTTTTGTCCATTTTACAGCACCAGTAAAATGTTTTGAACCAAATCTATTAGTTAGTAATGGATGATTCGACTTGGCATACCAAAGTTAGTGGTTGGACTATACATCAGCAGAGTTCACTCGGGAGGTGAAATTTTGCATTTGGATTCTTACTTTATGCAGTCAGTACAATGACTATTTTGCTGAACTGTGCAAGTATAATTTTCATTTGTCGTGTCTATGCATAATCGGATGTAATATCTGATCATGAGTGAAATATCGTTCCTATCGGTCAAGCCGTTTTGGCGTGATGCAAATGCAAAAATATTTATTTCATTCTTATACATTATATATCCGAACAAAAACACCAGAGGTGCAAAAAGTGGAGCCAAGTTCTTTAGCCCTAAAAAGATGTGAAATGGGAGACGGATGAGCCAAGTTCCTTGGTGACAGCATGTAACAGGAACAAAGGAACTTGGCGCGAGCTGGCAACAGCCTTAAGGTTGGTGGCGGTGGACGTAGTGGGTTTTAGGATCCCCACCACCCTTATAGCTTGAGGATCATTAACCTTGCCACTTCGCGCCAAGTTCCTTTGTTCCTGTTACATGCTGTCACCAAGGAACTTGGCTCATCCGTCTCCCATTTCACATCTTTTTAGGGCTAAAGAACTTGGCTCCACTTTTTGCACCTCTGGTGTTTTTGTTCGGATTTCACAGCTTTTTGTAGGTGTATAATATATATACTCGCTCTCTCGGTCTCGTTTAGGTCCTCGCCCCCCGTAGCTGGCTGCGGCCTTAACTTCGAGTTTTTGGGTACTTACGCATCTTTATCGTAAGCACTCTCCAGGACACTGTGCTTCTATGTTGCAGATTTTTTCCCATACCCACCACCCGTGGGAATGAAATATTTATTGAAACATAGGGAAGCTTTGCCATATTTATTGTAACATACTTGTGATGATACAGCAAATTTGCTTCCTGCTGGCGGCCCTAAAATCCACCACCACCAATCCTAAGGCTCGAACATCACCTGATGTTTTGCTCGGATTTCACAGCTTTTTATACGTGTATATATATACTAGGTTCGCCTCGCTGGGTGTGCTGCCCCAGAATTCCGTGTGCGCCCCAACTTCAAATTGTTAGGGCTACGCCCCCTTTATTGTGATCAGACTTTCTGGGGACAGCGCACCATGCGGTGCAGAACTTTTCCCATATCGCGTCGGGGGCTGCACGCTCATAGCGGTGGTTTGATCCATTTATTGAAACATTTTCGTGATGGTACACCTTCATACCAAATTTCGTTTCTCTAGCTTCAGTGGTTTGGAAAATGGTATTTGGGCGGCTATGTTGAATTAAAGAAAGCGATTTTTAAAAAAGTTTTCTTACATTGCCGTTACCTACTTGTGATGGTACACCTTCATACCA
>JAGDQP010002297.1:39641-71877 GCA_022664845.1 Lepisma saccharinum | reverse complement strand
TATATATATATATATATATATACACTTGTATATATATATGTATGTATATCTTATTCAGACATTTTATATCCACTGCTGGATGAAGGAGCTCATAAAGGATGAATCCCCATTTCTTTCTATATACAACGGTTTGCTGTTATCCTCATCCATGCAGTTTCTGAAGAAACGCTTGATTTTATCCACTCATCTTGCATTAGGAACTCGTCTTTGTCGTTTCTTTTCTCTAGGAATACAATGTTTTACATCTGTCGGCCCATCTCCACTTCATCTACTTCGCAGTCTTGATATATCCTCTACTATATTTTTTTGCGGATCCGTTCATGTGTCAATCTTGCTTAATCCTTGCACGCATCTCTCTTCATTGC
The DNA here is from genome assembly GCA_022664845.1 of Lepisma saccharinum. NCBI lineage: Eukaryota > Metazoa > Arthropoda > Insecta > Zygentoma > Lepismatidae > Lepisma > Lepisma saccharinum. The sequence goes on along the minus strand of JAGDQP010002297.1, from coordinate 71,512 downwards.
TCTTTGTGTGACCCTTTATCTCTTAGTTGTTTGTACATTCAGTGCCGAAGTTTCGCAGCTTTATATTATCACAGAAAATACGCATTGATTATAAACTCTACGCTAGAGACAGATTAATTGTTTGATTTGGAAATGAAGTGTTGTCTTTCAAACAAACTCCACACCATTTTACAATTTTTATTTATTTCATCAGTCAACTTGGCATTCGATGTTTTGAGCTTCCCTATGTAAGCATATTGATCAACTATACCTATTGTCTCTCCATTCATCTTTTATTCTTTTTTGCGGCATGTTCATTGGACATTACTTTTGTTTTACTTAAATTCATCTTAAGGCTTATTTTCGAGCTCTCATTACTTAGGTCATCCATTCTGGTTTGTAGTTGTTCTGCACTTGAAGCAAATAGGACTATATCGTCAGAGAATAGTACGTGATGAAAATATCCACCAATAATTTTTATTCCTTTCCAATTCCATTTTAAGTTTTCTAATGCAACAAATTAATGGGTAAATATCGATTAAACATGAAAACTAAATTATACTAAGAATAGTAAGTTCATTCGGGGTAATGTTACACATACTTATAGGACACAACTTTTATATAGTAGCTGTGACTTTGATTAAATCTGTGAAATGCTATCGTAAATTTAACAAAGATATTTCCATAGTTATTAACTTAAATGCCCCTTATCACACGTAATCGTAACGAAAAGTTATGAAAAAAAACAAAATTGATTCCATTAACGTTATCCGAAGTACTGTTCTTAAAGGAGATTTATACGTATGCATTTATATTTAATAAAATTGTGTAATGTAATTATTCGATGTAAAGCGAGTCATTAATGTATGAAACAAATGTACACAAGCATGTAATAATGAGGTACTTTTTTAAAAAATAAGTTATTTTGAACGCAATATCGAAATAATAAACGTTTGTATGTCTGATGCAATATTGAAAGAAAGGGGATAAATTGTTGGACGGCAATTGAACTAATAATAAATACATTTGCTTATAATTTTTACACTTTCATACTTACATTTAAACATCTCTGCTGTGAGTCCATCCGGTCTAGGGGATTTTGTTTTATTCATTATTCTAACTACTTTATCCATTACTTCTTTCATTAGGCCTGGTACATCTACATAGTTTTCTTCTCAATCTTCATTTCCTTGTTCTTCTTCGGAGTAGTACAATTCCCTCTGTATAAGTTTTCAAAAAATGTTATAATTTCCTCTTATTTAAGTGTTACGATCTCGTCTGGTCTCGACTATTATTTGCTTTTTCCCTATCAAGACACACTGTTTGACTTTCTTCACGCTCTTGTTTACCTCAATTGTATTTCCAACAAGATTATCGTTGTATCTTCGTGCATCCTCTATTATTTTCTTTCTTAAGGTTTTATATAGTTCTTCGCTATCAATCCTCTTCATGTAATTTTCCTCTCCTTTCCTTCTTTTCTTTATCAAGAATGTTGCTTCTTCTGGGATTTTGTTATCTTTTCTTGATGCGTGATGTTTCCTTGGATGTCTCTCTTATTATTATAGTTAGTATTTTGTTTCGGCTATTGATGTCTTCTTCATCTGCTAACTCTTCCTATGTGCTGAAACTGTTGTTCATTCTATCTCGGATGTTTGTCTGTGTTTTCTAGATTTTCCAGATTTAAAATTGGCGATTTACCTCTGATAAGCTTCTTTCTCTCAAGTCTAGTATTTAGTTTCAGCTTACATTTCACCATCCTATGATCACTTGAGATTCTCAAACTGTTCAGAATAGACACGTCTTGAAGAATTTCTCTGTTTTTCGTTAACACATATTCTATGTCGTTTTTAGTCCAATTTGGGCTCTTCCATGTTGATTTCTTCAGCAGCAGCTTCTTGAAAAATGTAATGAAAATGATCACTCTGCTTGCTTCTGAGAATTCCACTAACTTTTCCCCTCTCTGGTTTCTTTTGACAAAATACAGTTTTCCACTTTCGTGTCACTGTTCTGCCTACTTCCTACGTCCGTATTGAAGTCCCCCATTTCAATTTTGTTATGCAATTTGTTACCAAAAACTCATGCCAATACTCACCATAAACTCACGCCATTACTATCAAAAAACTCATATCAATACATAACCTTTGAACATCATATAGATAACACCTTTGAGCTTCATATAGATAACAATAGCTGTCTGTATGTCTGAGTGTTACAAAAATTGATACCTATATATTTATTTCCTATCTTTCGTACTAGAGGTCCTCGATTTGGTATAACTGGCTGACTTTACTGACTTAGGTCTTCCCAGTATTTCCGCAGTCATACTAAGTATGCAAATGGATAATACCTTCAACTTAGGACACGGTCAACTCTCTATCTCATTTCACGAAGTCTTATCCTGCTGTAAGCCAAAGGTGCCTAAAGCTATTAAATTCAAACAGAACTAATATATAATGTAAGTCTGCAACTCTACTAATTGAAAGTTTCCTCTTTTACAGGCAGGACAATATAAACAAGACGGGATCAATTGGGGTAATGAACCGTAATTCAGATGGAACAGTGTTGATTTAGCAATCCGAGGGTTCTGGTAACTATCTTAGTTTGTGCCTATCGTGAATGAGGTTTTCTTATCACATGATCTCATTTACATTACTCAATGGTTTACTTCGCAGAAAAATGCCACTCTGAATTTTGTTTAGATATTCCATCTAAATGAAATCTTATCGTGACATTTTGAGCAGTAGAAACGTCTCTCACTCCATTTGTCCGTCTCTCACACATAACGAAAATAAACAAACCAAGTAAGAACACTTATTTCTCTAAAATAAAAGTTATTGCTATCGATAAAATGAAAGAATAAAATCGGAATGAAATACTATACATAAGATGATATAGGATAAATTTAAAGATACACATAAAGTAGAAACCGTTAAATGTATGTCAGACAGAGAAAAATAAATAGGAGAAAGAAGAGAAAGCATATAAAATTATCTCATGAAAACGTAGTATACAAAACCAAAGGAACACAAATTATATAATACGTCTTTCTAGAAATCCAGCACTAAGATAGAATTTACTTTCAAGTGGTAAATTTTGTAAGGACATTAGAAAAGTGGTCTGATTAAATGCTCATACTTCCACTAGAAAATCAGAGTTCTGAGACACATTTAGGATGAGTCAACGTTGGTAAAACGTAGCACCCATACTTTGTATATGCTTGGATACGCGCCCAAAGTTGGTATACTTCATCTATTCTAATAGAACGAAATAGATTGTAACATTCCCAGTAGGTGCTATAGGCCATAACTTCAAATCCATCCCACTAACATAAATATAATATAAATAAATAAATAAAGAATGATTAATATTTATCTACTTAATTATTTACAGAAAGAGCCAGATTACGAAACCAAATAGTATGTAAATAAAAAGTGTGAAAATGTTTAAACGCAAAATAGTTATGTCTCTTATGTGCAAACCAAACATTAGGTATTTTAAACTTCAAATTTGAATAAAGCACAAATTAACAATTTTAGATTGACTCGCTTCGCTTAACTGGAATTTCTGCCCCCAGACTCACGGTGTTAGCTACGCACCCGACGTTGGGTAGTTGTAATGCTACACTCGCTTTATCGTAACAAGACCCCTTTGATCCAACTCCTATCCCCCTCCGAGATTTGTACTCCAATATGATAGGTTTCCCATTTATTGTAACCTACATGTGATGATATATCTTCATACCAAATTTTGCTTCTCTTGCTTCAGTGGTTTTGAAAATGGATTCTGTGCGATCATTTTGCATTAAAGATGACGTCCTTTAAAACATTTTGTTATATTGTCGTGACCTACCCTTGATGGTACAGTTTCACATACAATTTATTTTTTCTAACTGGAACGATGTGAAAAATGTTTTAGTTTTGTGATAATTTTGAATCCGAGATAGCGACATTTTGAAAATGTAATATCTCCCTAAAATATTTGTGATAATAACACATTGTGCCAAATTTTGTATCTCTAGCTCAAACATCTTGGAAAATGGGATTTTGGGTCCTCCATGTTTATCCAAGGTGATAACTTTGGAAACATTTTGTTGCATTCTCATAACGTAATAGTGATGATGTGCCGTTCTACCAAATTTCGTTTCATTAGATCCAAACTTTAATGTCAAAATTATTTCGTAACGTACAGTTAAGCTTCATATAGTAATGACTGTTTGCTTTTACTGTTGTTGAAGGATCGTATATAACGTGGTAGCACAGTCATTTAAATATACGAAAAAAAAAAAGGTAGAGTCCGTTTGAACTAAGGTCGATTATTATTGTGGTAATATGATAAATAATAACGCAACAGTCTTATTGAGTTTATAACCGACACTAAGTTTTATTATAAAAGTTCCATTAACTATATAATTTACATATACTAAAAAGAGTGCCCCGAACACGGGTTGACTTTACCTGTGGTTCACCTCTATTGTAGTGACTATCTTCGACTTGGGATTTCGGACTCCAGTCCAAGTCAGAGAGGGAGAGGTGACCACTATTGGAAAAGAGTAAGTGATACTTCTTAGACTCTTGACAGGCCTTTTATAGCCCATTTTGGTAGGCTTATTTCCAATGTGTCGAAGCTTCACCGCTTGGACTTCGTGTCGTCTTTTTCATGGATCTATTATGCAATTCTTGCCACCCGTGGATTGTTTTCATTACGATTGTGTCGACACACTAACCTAATGATCCACTTCCCGTTACAATGTTAATACCAAATTTGGTGTTTCTAGCTCCAGTGGTTTAGGATATGCACTATATACAGGAATAGATTTGGCGACCATTTTGGATTCAAGATTTTGGATTTTACACATTTCCTATTCCTAGTCGTACTCCTTCACACCAAATTTAGCAGCAGTAGTTAGGTGGATTCAAAATTTAGCATTTTGAACCCAAAATAGAACTTTTTCAAAATGTTTTATTATTTACCTAAACTACACGTGATAATACAAATTTATACCAAATGTCGTATCTCTAGCTCAAGTTGTGTGAAAAATGAATGTTTCTGCCCGCCATTTTGGATGAAATATGGCGTCTTTGGATACATTTTCATAATTTCTTAATCTACTAGTAATGATGTACGTACATACCAAAGGTTGCGTTTCTAGTTCCAGCGGTTTAGGGTATGTACTCGATTGAATAAAATGTTTGTGGGGTATTTTGTATTCATGATGGGAATTTACAAATTTCGAAATTTTGTCGTTACCTACTCGTAGTCGTGCACATTCACACTAAATTTTGTGTTTCTAGCTCCTGTAGCTTGACCGGGGAATTTGGATTAGTCAGTTAGTAAGTTTCTATGGGGTTTTGGGATCTGCATTTTGGTTCCAACATTACGTCTTTGGAGATATTTTATAATATTTTCGTAAAGTACTAGTGATGAAGTACCGTCGTAAAAACCTTCGTTTCTTTAGTTCCAGTGGTTTGGAAATTGGGATATTTGGCGGACATTTTGGGTTAAAAATAAGTTTTTGAACGTTTTCTTATATTATGGTGACTTAGTTGTGATAGTACACCTTAATAAAAAAAAATCTCTTGTTCAAACGGTGTGGAAAATGGTTTTGGGACGGCCATTTTGAATCAAAGATGGTGACTTATCACAATGTAATATTTTCGTAAATTACATATGGTAATGACAAATTTCGTATCACTAGCTCAAAGTGTGGAAATAGATTTTTAGGGGTCTGCCAGTGTGGATCCATGGTGCATTTGAGGACAATTTGTAATATTTTCGTAACATACTAGCGATGATGTACTGTCGCATCAATTTTTGTTTCTCTGCATCCAGACGTTTATGCTGTGTATTATATGAAAATTTCATTTTGACGTCATGTTGTATCTAAGATGGCGATTTTTTTAAATTTCAAAATTTGGAGCGTGTGCAAGTTCTCATATATTTTAACTGTAAATTAAGCGATCCCATGCAAATAGTGCTGAAGGTTATATCAGTATGTTTATATACATTTAGCTTACTTTCCAAGACCAAAAACAAACTTATCTATGGGTTAATTTTAAAGTATTGAATATCCTATAATACCTTTGCATACAAGGTTCGGAAATACCCAAGTGTACGTTCTTCGCACTTTGTGAAAGATTCTTTTCTGAATCAAAAGTGCAATAAGGTGAAATTGACTATTAAATCACCTGAAATTACTAACGTAATCGTGGATACCATTATATAGACTGCAATTGAAGTAGCAATTTGACACCAGGAACACACCATGAAATTTAACAGTGATGAAGTGAATGATATGAAAAACGAGCTGTACATTGTGAAGACTGAAATAGCAGAGCGTGGCAAGGCAACTGCATTAATCGATAACATTGTAGATCTAGAACATGTAATCGGAATCCATATACTTGCATAGATATTAAGGAGAAGTATTTATTTTTTAAAAAAATGTATTCATTATTAGCTTAAAATTCTCTTGGTCTAGCTATATCTTTTGGTCAAAGAATAATATTGGAATATATATCTTTAATCATGTTTGTCATTGGAAATTAATACTTCTTGTGACCTTTTTAACGAGACATTCTAATTATTTTTCGCTTACTTTGCAATGTCAATATATTTTGCTTGAGGTGTCTTTACATTCAAAATTTATTCTTTGTGTTCAAAGGCGCAAAAGTCACTAATTTAACGCAACGTTAAAATCTATTGGAACTTGTAGGCACCAGGCAAGCATGCAACCCTTACCAGATAGATTCACAAAGTGTCTCTCCAGGATTTGTTTAAAATTCATTAAAATGTAAAGTTCTCCGTATATTGTATATTGTACTAATTTTAGAGACCCAAGTCGGTAATTTGTATATTCCTGAGCCTTCTTATAATCGGAATGCTTCCCTATTAAGCCTGAACACACAATTGGTTTTATTTTCATTATACAGAACTGGGCATGAAATAGGGCGTAAATAAATTGGATCATGTACTCCTTCTCTGACCCATGTTACACACGCCGACCGTTATTGTGGATCCGCAACATTGGATTCAAGTTTTTTTTTTAAATGGGGAAACAGGTAATTGATAATAAAATGCATGTAATAGTTTTAAAGAAATTCACTGGTGTAGTTAGTTTAGACATTATCTCTAACCATTTGTAAATTATTGAATATGACAGACCACCGGCGATATAATTTCATAAAAAATGTGGTATCTTCTGTTGAATTACTCTTGATCGGAAAGAATATGAACGCTGCCATATGTGGTATGAATAAAACCAATTATACATCTCTAAAAGCGTGACACAGACCATCCATGATTTGGATCTTCCATATTGTATTCACATTATTGTTATCAAGTAGAAATAACTGCAAATAATACATCCAATTCATGCAAAATCTGCGCAGAAATCCACTGATGCAGTTAGTTTGAACCGTTATGAACTAAAATCGATAGGCCTCTTCTGGACGCCAAGATAAAGGTTTCTAACAAATTTCAACTGAATCTGTAAAGTTGTACGTGAGTTAATGTTGTCAAAAGATACTCTGAGCATACATACAGACAGACAGACGGATACACATGCACAAACATCAATACGGAAATGATACACTGATTTAGTATACGTTGTAAAACCCAAAACTGGTCTTATCTCGGTTCGGACAATGTGACCCTAATACAATAATTCCATGTTATAGTATAAGATCGTTGTTATACAAATCACACATGAAGAAACAATTGGAATAATGGCACCACAGTTATAAAGAGTTTGTTTATGCCTATTATATTTCAGTTACAAATTGTTCTCCTTTTTCAACATCCAGAAAGTGAGGGTAAATGATGATACTATTCAATGCCTGTTTAATCACGAGTTGCTTAGTGGGGATATAACTGATTTGTTGTACAACAGACAGTCAGTACAGTTTGCTGCCGCAAGTTCTAGTTGCCAATATCAACTTGTTTTCAAGATTCTGCATCAGGTAGTGAGATTGTGCAAAAGTAGCATGTGATTGTGTTCGTTCTGTAGAAGGGTGTTCTACTACAAAAGTACAGCTATACTTTTGTGAATGTACGTTAGTGACCAATAACTAGTGTAATTGCGATTGTTCAAGTGTTGGTGTGTGTATGTGCTTATTACCTACGATGGAAACCGATTCAAATAAAATTTTATAGACTCTACGCCAAATTGAAGTGTTCTCTTCGACACGGGAAGTACACGATAGATAAAGAGAGATTTAAAGTAGTATCTTCAGTTTAATGAAAATGTGACAATCTCTGAAATCAATATGATATAAAAATCGTGAAAATGCCTTCCCATGAAGTGGCTGAAACAGGGCGAGTTTACGAACATCTGGGTGCCGTTGTAACTAACGTTTGTGTCTCATTTGACTATGCAAGAAAGTAACTGAAAATAGAAATAGAGGATGGTCACTGAAGACACTCATGCATCACTTTAAGGAGTAAAGAATAGAAACTATCAGACGAGGTTTCAGATATATAATGAGCAATAATGAACAAATCCTGAGAAACTCGAAATCGTATCGAAATGTGTGTTGTCAAATTTTCAAGAAACAAGAAACAATCTAATGTATATCCATGATATTTGATATTGATATCATTCGATGGAATGTACAAAAGCTAGAGCTTGTGCAACGTATCCCAAAGGTATACTAATCTGGGTTTGAATTTTAAAAAAAGCTCACAAATATTGTTACTCGCAAGGTAATGTTACTCTTTGTCACAAATATTGTTACTCGTATGTTACTCTTTGTGACATACAAACATGCTCACTGAAAAGAAGAAAATTCTTTTCAAAATCTATGGACCCTTGACATAGTGGAAGTTCATATTCACTACTTCTTTCTATAATGTTATGTCATAAGAGCCGTAGCGTGCGGTGATTGTTTCGTTTGATTTCTGCTTTTGCACAGTGCCAACATCGGTCCTCTGAATGTCTCTAAATGCTTCTCCCTGTTGCATGAATAAAGATTTCCCTGCTATTAAGAAGAGTGCTTGGAACAACTTCCGCCATGATAAGCGTCTTCTTATGAAGTCTTAATGCAATGAATAATCTTCCATGCTTTCTCTGAAGTGCCAACGTTTCCAATTAATTTACCTCTTCAGGCTTTCGTCTTTTCTGGGTCATCTTCCATGCAATGCTCTGAAGAGCCCGATTATGCCATGGACAGGGATGGATTTTGTCTATCAAAGAATCGTACCAAAAATCAGGCAACTGTACCTCAATTTTCAGATTTTACTACTCCCAATGCATTTTAATTGCTTGGTTCTGCATCTGCATTTTCTGATGTCAGTCATGCAGCTAAGTCTTTGTCAGTCCCGAAAAAGCCACCAAGGCAACTAACCACTTACATATGCGGCATTACTCATATGTACAACTGCATCCTTACTCTCTGTGTCAAATGCTATCTATGTTCAGTTCAGAGTTAGTCATACAAAAGACCATAATCGACTACAGTTGGATACCCAAGCTGACTTTGATAAACTCACTGCCTATTGTAATCAAACAAATATCCAATTTACTACTGATGTACCTAAGACCCTATAAAGTCGTAATTAGGAAACTTCCTATCGACACGTCCATTACTGACGTTCAACTGGCTTCACTTGACCTGAATTTTTCAGTACTTTCTGTCTGTCAAATGTATAGTCCTGATAAACCAATCTGCCACTATTCCTAGTCACTCAAAGCAAAACTTTCAATTTTCAGGAACTCTTCAAACTGAACAATCTAAATTATTATCGCTTATTCATCTCACAGGCCCAAAAGTTTCATACAATATTATCGTTGTCAACGATATTGTAAGTCCCGAGTATACATGTTATTTAGATCATCGCTGCGGGAAATTCGCTGGGCCTCACCTGACTACTGTATGTGACAAAAGGACACGATTAAAGCTAGATAAATGTGCCAATTGTGGCAAAAATCACCCTGCTAATTATCGTGGCTGCTCTACATTTCAAAGTTTAAGGGCCAGTCTCACTTCAAATACTGAAACTAAGAAATAAAAATTATATGGTACTGTCCACCAGCAAGTTCTTGCATCCCGATGGCTGACTTCTTCAACAGCTACAAAACCATAGACTGCAACTACTGATAGTCACCCGTCTTCGACGCATGAAATATCTAGTTTACTCACTGCTGATCTAAATGTTGAAGAAACTATTTCAAACGCAAAACAGAACTACCTCAGCGCCTGCAAGCACAGGATACAACAACCATGCACATGGCCATTATTCAATTGATCTTCAATGTTTTCCAGAAAGCCACGCCTTAACTGTGCTCTCATTCATCAGTCACGGAAGTTTCTAACACTTATGAACGAAAAACCTAATAATGTACATTTATTTACAGCCTTATTCCATCTCCTGCGAACTGACGTTTACATCTCTTGTTATTAAACAACACATGTCAACGGAATACTATCTACATCCATCTCTCCTTCCTATTCGTCTTAAATTTTCTCCTCTACCTCCTTTATTTTTATTTCCTGTTAATTCATGAAAAACACAAAGGCTGCGACAGTTGCGTCCTTTCATCATTGATCTTCACATATTCTGCCAAAGTTTCAACTCATTTTGGAAGGCATGGCCTACCGGCTCAAAACTACTACAACTGGTAAATTTAGTACGACTCTTTCTGTCTGGCTTTCTAATATTATCCAATACTTGTATGCAATGAATTGTGCTAACTCCAAGAGGAAACCCGGATGTCCCCTTCCCTGGTTAAACTCTAAGTCTCGTTGAATATGATTCTGAATAACTTTCGTGAATATATATTATAACTGACAGTGAACTAATTGTTTTCTAGTCTTCCACATGTTCTTAGTCCCCTTTCTTGAACAACAAGACAATACTATCATTATTCCAACTTGTTGTGCGTTGAAGTGTGAGGTATAAGAATAATTTTGTGACTGTAATCTTCTTAATGAATAACGCATTTCAATATCTGTATTTTCTCCTTCCAAAGTACTTGGTCAGAATGATTTGAACTTCCTTTAATTAAGACCGAGGAACAAATTTTCTTCGAAAATAATATTTCAAATATTATTTTAGGACTTAAGTATTAGAAATATTCATTCTTAGCACAAACAAGTCATGAAACAGTATAAAGCTGGTACAAAATTAATCAGTTTATGTTAGTCGGATTTTGATTACATTATTTTGGTCAAATTTGACTGGTTGGATCTGAGAAAATAAAAAAAAAAAACACAAGCATTTGCTGCCGCAAGTTTCTAGTGGCCGTAACTTGTTTCATAGAGAGTTTTCTTTGCATTCGAGAGGTCACAAGATCTATTTTCCAGGGATGATATTCAAGAAATTATCCTTAGTCAGAGCAGGTAAATGACGGAATGGTACTCTCAACTTAGGCTCTGTGCGACATGCTCCCCTATCCGTTCCCTTAACATATCATGTCTTGAGCAATACATGAAAAAAAAAAGGAAATAATTTTAAATTCCAGTTCTTGATGAATGTTGATCTCTTCCGGATTTGATAATTTGCCAAAGATCATGCTTGCTCTTGTTTCAAAATACCACAGCTTGTGTTTTTCATTTAGAGCAGTGGGTGGTATAAAATTTATCTCACAAATCATGAAAGTTTTGACTGATGTGTTGGAGTATGCTTGATAAGTACTGGTTCTTAGCAACCTCTTGTAAGGCTTTGAGATAAAATAGTTGAAATAAAATTGAATCGGTGAGATTAAGAAGGAAAATATTCCCAGTTGCGTTAGTTTCGGAAAAATACAAATAAAATTGCTTTTGTGCTAAATAAATGGTTGAAAGCAAAAGTTTATGATCATGTAATTTCCTTTGTTTCTTTGCCATGACATCGTAATTATGTTTTGTTTCCTTTGACTATTAGTTTCACCACAAACCAGGATTCATTTTTTATTCTCGTAACTAACGTCAGGTGGATTATTATCTTTCTTGATCTAATCGATTCAATTGAAGACCTGGATCACAAATCATCCCAAGTCCACTTCTTTAGTTTTTTCATAATTTTCTGTTCGTCGGTATCTATGTTCTAAGGAATATTCACTTGCATAATATTACGTTCTAGCTCCAACTCAAAACTGTTTTTAAATACAAAATAATTTATGTAAAATAGAATTACATCACAATAACTAGCATTGTTTTTGACACCCCCCTCCATAAAATATATTCCGGTGGACTTGCGGTGATTTGCAATGCAAGTCTTTAAATGTACTTTCAAGGCCTGTATTGAACCAGACTGAGAGTACCAGTAAACACAATGTGTGAATGGATACGAGAGACCAGAAAGTGCCTTAGTTTCCAAATCTACTAACAAAACTCTTGAAAACTCCTGTCAGTGTCATCAAGGGTACACTTGTATTTTCATGGAATCGTATCATAGAAAATAATCCATAGACTTCCGAAGGTCAAACAACAATAAAGGCTAAAATAATAGCAATGAAATGAGCAGGTTTTCGTTAAAACAATGTTCCGAGAAAAACACAAGGAATATTTTGTATAGTAGTATGAACTGTAGTTTCGTACTTGTGTCATTTGTAGGTGTAAAGGATGCTATTATGAAGGAGTTAAAAGATCAATACAAATATAGATGTGCACACACCTATATGGTAACATCTTAAATTTGCACACGTCCCCTTTTCTTTGTCATTTGAAATGAATGTTACATAGTTGTTGGTATCATGTGCGGAATTATATATTTCTAGAAATATAGAAGTGCAGGGATGTCGGATATTTTTGATAGCATGATAATAGTAGTAAGCGTCAAAAATAAAATCTGGACAAATACATACAAGGGGAAATAATATTGTTTTCTACACGGTGCATGTTCAAATCACATGTGGGGATTTTGTACGTTATTCCATATTACACATCGACAATGGCAGCAATATTGTGGATTGTTCTCCGACGATCGCCATGCCCAAGTTTCCAACTGGTTTCGAAAGGGCATTGGTGGATAAATATAGTGAAATGGCCCCACTTGAATCTTGTGACGACAATTATGCGGTATGCATATACTCCCAATTAATCATTCAACTTTGAGACCTCAACCCTGATTGATTCTTGAGTAACGACGCAAAATCTGAAAAGTGGTTTTTCGATTTTTCTCAAGATTGGCTAGATAGGTTTTTTTTGTGCTGTATGTCTATTCTTTGATAGACAAAATCCATCCGTGTCCATGGCATAATCGTACTCTTCAGAGGGTTACCTGGAAGATGACCCAGAAAAGGCCAAAGCCTGAAGAGGTAAATTAATTGGAAACGTTGGCACATAAGAGAAAAGCATAAAAGATTATTCATTGCATTAAGACTTCATAAGAAGATGCTTATCATGGCCGATGTTATTCCAAGCACTCTTCTTAATAGCATTGAAATCTTTATTCATGCAGCAGGGAGAAACATTTAGAGACATTAAACGGAACGATGTTGGAACCGTGCAAAAGTAGAAATCAAATGACACAAACTCCGCACGCAACGGCTCCTATGACATAACATTATAGAAAGAAGTAGTGAATATGAACTTCCACTATGATTCGTAGATTTTGAGAGAAGAATTTTCGATTCTGTCTTTTTACCGCAGTACCTAAATCACTTGAACATCAAATCAACGAAAGTATATACATTCAATTAATGTTCTTACTGGATTGCCATATCTATCTTTAAACTACATTCAGTGGGCTTGAGTTTAGAGTTGGAAAAGGGCTATGGCAAGAAGATTCAATTTCTTTATTTTTTTTTATTTTCTAAAATTCTAGAGAGTTGTTATAACATTGTAACTGTTGTTAAACTGGAACAAAATTCAATGGTGAATACCTTTAAAACCTACGGTTCGCTGATAATATAATCCTGTTTCCTTTAGGTTCTGAAGAACTACAAACTAGCAAGAAACAGCCGAGTACTGAGAGTTCGAAAATAGGCTTTAGTAATAATTTGAGTAAATAAGAAGTAATGAACACGAAACACTCTACAAAGAATTAAGAAAAGAGAGTCTTGCATAGTTTATGGGTAGGTTTACTGAGGGTTGCTCAAACCTTCGAATACTAAGCTGGCAGATGGAATAAAATGAAAATGTAAAATGTTATGGAGATCGGTTGGAGAACTAAACTTTTTGTCCAAAGGAAAACTACCGATATGTCTCTAGCGTAAAAAATTATAACCAAAGGGGTTTTTCTGTGATAATGTACAGCTGTGAAACACGGATATTGAATCCTCAAACGACTCAAATACTAAGAAGATACATTAGCCAAGTGTTTGGCCAGAATTTCCTCAACACTAATTAAATGCAAAGCTCTCTTGAAACCAATGTGCATTGTACTGATTTTAGAGGTCCATACCGATAATTTGCATATTTAAGAACATTCGTATTGCCAGAATCGTTTCTTAAACTATTGTTATGCTTGAACACAAAATTTATGTCATGTTCTATAAATAGAACTGGACATGAATATGGGCATATGCAAAACAAATTGGTTTAAGTATTGGTTATCTGAAACATGTTTAATGCACGGTCTGTCATCTTGTATCGGTCATATTGTATTAAAGCTACTTTTTTAAATGTGAATAGGTGTAAGTAATACATCCATGTAAAACGTTCACAAAAAATCACTTGTTTAATAAATTTTAAAGTATCTCTAACAGTTTGCAAGCTATTGGACATTGTCCATTAATAATAAGCTGCTTTATGGAAAGATTGGAATCACTCGTGGAATTGCTGTAGATAGGAAACAACATAAATGTTATATTTAAGGTTTTAATGAAACAGTTTTAACAAATATAACACTCACCGTCCAACATTTTGAATACGCCATATCGGATTCAAATATTTTATTCAAACTCAAATATTTACACGTAATAAATCAATTTCATGTAAATGGTATGCAGAAATGCACTCGTGTAGTTCGTTTGACTTTATGTTGAATCGTTTTGAAGTTATTGCACGTTAAGTGTCAGACACTCTACTAGTATTGAACAACATGTAAAGTACTGTAGGTCCAAGTCCCTAGTTTATATGAAGTGCTGATTCTAGTTGTCCGTAGCGGTGATTATACATGCTAATGAGACTTGATGAACCAATCCATTGAGCATAAATATACACGACAGTAAGCACACTGGATGAGTTATGCATTTGTTCAGTTGAGGGATGAGCATCTCGAATCTTCCATTTCCCACAGAACATTGCCAGGGAAACACAGAAACCACATTTAACGGGGATTTCAGCTTTCTTCCAGGATGTTGAATTACATTATTGAATATTGAAGTGCTGAACTTATTATGAGTAAGTTCGTGAAGATGATAATAGCATTACGACTCTGGAGTTTGCAAACCCCGCTCTCAAGATGTTTCGGAAACGTCCCAAATCGATGAAAAAAAGTATACATTTTACAGTTGAATCAACGATGTTGAAGCGAATCGGAAGCAGATCTTGCTGGTCGATAGAAACTAAATCAATGGCTACACAACATTTTCTTTCAACACTGGGAGAGAGACAATTATCCCGTCATTGTTCAAGAAATATTTTGTACATTTTACCAGACTTGGAAAACGATACTTATACTTTTGGAGGTCGAATCAGTTTCTGTTGCATAATGGGATCAATGCGACAACTTGTTTCAGACTAGACGATAAGAAAAGGAGAAAGTGATTTGATTACCTTCGAAGCAAGGGACTGAATTGGATATGAACGCGACATAACAATGCTGTTTCTTTCAACCATATTACATAGTGTTGTGCAATCTCTGTCAATTTCATAATTGCATCCAGATTGTTTTGTACTTAAAATTTAAGCGGAAGAATACATTGAGACGATCTTGTCGGTTAATTCAATACTAGTTCAAAATTCGGTTCAGAATTCCCATTTCCTTCCTTTGAGTGAGCCTGTTCGTGTGTCACAAAGAGCGTTACATTGCGAGTAACAATTTTTGTGAGCTTTTGAAATTCAAATGCAGATTAGTACACCTTTGAAATAAGTTGCACAAGCTCTCGCTTTTGTACATGCCATCGAATGATATCAATATCAAATATTATGGACAGAAATTAGATTGTTTCTTGTTTCTTGAAAATTCCGATATGATTTCAAGTTTATCAGGTTTTCTTCATTGTTGCTCATAATATATCTGACACCTCGTCTGATAGTTCCTATTCTTTACTCTTTTAAAGTGATGCATGAGTGTCTTCAGTGACCATCCTCTATTTCTAGTTTCAATTATCTTTCTGGCATAATCAAATGAGACACAAACGGTAGTTACAACATCCTTCAAATGTTCATAAACTCGCCCTGTTTCAGCCACTTCTTGGGAAGGCATTGTCACGATTTTTATATCATCCCGATTTCAGTGACTGTCACGTTTACATGTTTCTTGATTAAACTGAATATACTACTTTCAATCTCTCTTTACATATCGTGTACTTCCCGTGTTGAAGAGCACACTTCAATCTGGCGTAGAGTCTATAAAACCTTATTTGAATCGATTTCCATCGTAGGTAATAAGCACATACACACACCAACACTTTTACAACAACAAGCACACAGTAATTATTGGTCACTAACGTACTTCATAAAAGTAAAGCTGTACTTTTGTAGTAGAACACCCTTCTACAGAACGATCACAATCACATGCTACTTTCGCACAATCTCACAACCTCATACAGCCTATTGAAAACAAGTTGATATTATCAACTAGTACCTGCGGCAACAAACTTTACTGACTGTCTGTATACAATAGATCAGTTAAATCCTCACTAAGCAATTCGTGATTAAACAGGCATTGAGTAGTATCATCAGTTACACTCACTTTCTTGATGTTGAAAAATGACATCAATTTCTAACTGAAAATTAATAGGTATAAACAAACTCTTTATAACTGTGGTGCCATTATTCCAATTATTTCTTCATGTTTGATTTGTATAACAACGATCTTATACTATAACATGGAATTATTGTATTATGGTCACATTGTCCAAATCTAGATAAGACCAGATTTGGGTTTTACAACGTATACTAAATCTTAATCAATAGATCATTTCCGTATTG
This sequence comes from Lepisma saccharinum, assembly GCA_022664845.1. NCBI lineage: Eukaryota > Metazoa > Arthropoda > Insecta > Zygentoma > Lepismatidae > Lepisma > Lepisma saccharinum. Next base: position 54,515 of record JAGDQP010002297.1, on the reverse strand, counting down.
ACGTTTGTGCATGTGCATCCGTCTGTCTGTATGTATGTATGCTCAGAGTATCTTTTGTCAACATTAACTCATGTAGAACTTTACAGATTCAGTTGAAATTTGTTTGACACCTTTATCTTGGCGTCCAGAAGAGGCCAATGGCTTTTAGTTCAAAGCGGTTCAAAATAAGATTAAACTAACTACATCAGTGGATTTCTGCGCAGATTTTGCATGAATTGGATGTATTATTTGCAGTTATTTCCACTTGATAACAATAATGCGAATACAATCTGGAGGATCCAAAACGATGGACTGTATGTCTCAGATTTTTAGAGATGTATAATTGGTTTTATTCATACCACATATGGCAGCGTTCATATTCTTTTATATCAGGAGAATTTCAACGGATGATACCACATTTTTCATGAAACAATATCGCCGGTGGTCTATCATATTCAATAACTTACAAATGGTTAGATATAATGTGTAAACTAACTACACCAGTGATATTTTTTAAAACTTTTACATGCATTTTGTTATCGATTACCTTCGTTCCCATTTGAAATAAAAACTTGAATCCAATATTGCTGATCCGAGATGAGGGACGGCGTGTGTAACGTGTCAGAGAAGCAGTACATGATCCAATTTATTTATGCCCTTATTCATGCCCAGTTCTGTTTAAAGAAAGTAAAACCAATTGTGTGTTCAGGCGTAATAGTAGAATAGGAAGGCAGTCCGATTGTAAGAAGGCTCAGGAATATACAAATAACCGGCTCGGGTCTCTACAATTAGTACAATATGCATGTGGCCGCGGAGAACTTTACATGTTAATGAATTTTAAACAAATCCTGGAGAGACGCTTGGTGAATGTATCTTGTAAGTGTTGCACAAAGAACAGTGTAGGGATTAAAGCTTGGAATTACTAGGAGAGATAAGAATTGAAATGAATTGATTTGCACCCAGAGGCAGAATATATAATCAAGGCTTCGTAAAAGATGAAGTGGAGATGGGCCGGTCAAATAGTTAAACGATAAGATGGAAGATGGACGACAAATGCACAAAATTGGATTCCAATTGAAAAGAAACGTAAAATATGACGCCCAGGAGCTTTATGGATGAGGAAATCAACAGACCGAGATATGTGCAAATAAAGGGGGACCAGCAGTGGATAGAAATTTCTTACAGTGTAAGTTAAATATTTTTAAAACGAATGCTGACTTCAAATTAGGAAAAAAAAATGTTCCTTAAGGAGAAGAAATTTCAGCTTAATTTTGGAGAAACGGCGTCTCCAATTTGAAGCCCAAAACCAACAGCTAGGAATAGGAAGAAATGAAATGTATTCCTGAAAATATAGTCATAGTGGATATCATGGTGAAAAACACGATGCCATCATATTGTCAGTGTTGCAAGGTGCTATAAGGTTTAAATAATACAAATATTCTTATAGTTTCAAAAAAATCAGGTTTCAGAATATCATCAAATTTATAAATTCATGTTTTGATGCAAAACTTGCACAATTATTTCTATGATATACTCTATATACATAAGGTGCTGTAGAACCACACCGATAAATGCTCCTCACTTGATACCTGACATAGTGAAAGTAATCTTTAGGCTATGAGGGTGAGCAAATTCTTCTTTCGGTTCTACATGCCCTTCTATAGCCTGATATTTGAAATGCCATCAATAGAACTGAGGCGCTACGCTAATCTCCAAGAGTTTAAACCTGTTGTTTCCAAAACTTCAATTCCAGACTAATTGAATACGTGCCCAAGAGCTCCTCGAGAAGATATAGTGGTGTCGCAGAAATTTTGGGAAGTGAAGATGGATCGTAATCTGCATGATTATTTTATATTCGCCCAAGAAGTAAGAATAATTCGTGTACCCCATCTGTACATCCCAAACAGATTTCCTTTATAGGGCGACTTTGTTTTATAAACAGTGGATTGTTGTAAAACAAACAGGAGTAAATTTTATATATTTTAACCAGGGTTAAAATGTTTAAAACAAACTGTTTATACATATGGTTAGTGTGTTTTATACAGAGGTGGTTGTTTTAAAAATTTTGAACACTTGTTTTGAACGTTGTTTTTAAGCCATGTTTAAATCATGTAAATGTTATTGTTCTCCTTTGATAGCATCATAGCATCCTTAAGAACATGAAAGTGTTTTGATTTGTTCTTTATCGGTTGAATGCTAGATGGAAGAGATATTAATGCGCTGTCAATAACATGAAACAAGATGTTCATACTTAAATTCTTCCTCCTTTATTTATTGTGGGAATCTGCCAGAAAAAGAAAAAAACTTCAAGGGTATGTATTTGCTTCTATGACTACATTCCTCTATCTCTTTTCTTATGTTTATGAGGAAAGAGACAGTAGTGAGTAACTTTGCTGATTTGATAATAATTTCTTATTCGGTGCTTGGAGTTTATGACGAATGGTATAACTTATTAGGTATTATGCATCAGTGGGTTACACAGAAAGAAGAAACATTTAATCTGAGCACACATTATTTAAAGCTAATCTTTCCGAATATATATATATAAAAAAACGTACAAGCCAAACGTAGGCTGTTTTAAAAGGCTCATATTTTGATGCGCAAGATTTTGTTCCCCAAATGGAAGAACATTTCAAGAAGTGTAATCCCAATCCCAGTCAGGACACTGGGGATTTTTTCTCCAGTGTTCCCTCGCATGGCGTTGTAAAATATACTTGACTTACTTCCAAATTTAATATGACAGTGCCTTTGGTATTCCAGGGCACTTTGTGAGGTAAAGGTAGTTGAGCGTGGGACTGACCACCCCACCTCACTTCATACCGTTGGTCGAGAATATGTGGATCGCTACTTCCACTTCTCCCCTGCGCTGTTCATGGCGCGTGTCACTTGCTTAGTGTTCTAAGAAACGTTTCTGTGAAGGTTTTTCATGTTGGTTTTTCATTTTTTCTCTCAAAATGACGTTCCCTCACAAAGCACGCGTTTGATACTTTACGCTGCAGATAATCAACGTAGTTAAGCTTTCTTCTGCCTTACGAGGCAATGATGGGATAATTTATGCATTCACTGTCACATTGCTATATTTCCTACATCCTCGCATTGTTTAACATAAGGACATAATTAAGGACATATGGGCTGAAATTATATTATATAGTTTGTAACAAAATACTAAGAAACCTAGAGGAAACTGAAGAAATATTTTGAATTATAGAAATAATTTAAGTACCTAGCTTTAATACAACTTCCAAGACGTCTTTACTGTAAACAGAAAAAAAAAACATGACATCTTACCGAAATATGCTGTCATCCCGTATATACACGTACAATACGTAAATTTCTAATTACGGTCTTCATTCATGGAAGATATTTATTTCTGATCACAATTGTCATAGGAAACAATGAATTGTCTTTTGCTCAAAATACGTGAAATAACCTGCTTCTGTTCAGGGGAGAGATAAATGTTTGAGTTTACTAGACATTATCTTCCACTATAAAAACTCTGTGGCATTTCTTCCTCATGCTCCGGGTTACAAGCCTCGCCCCATACTGCTAAAATATGTGGCAGTGTAACAAAAACGGTGAAATAGATAGAAACCGTATAACAAAAAATGTTTTATGTTATATGTATATTTAAGAGTTGTATGAATGCATAATGAATACTCTTGTAAGCAAGCAATTACATATAGGTTTATTCTAATGAGTCTGTTGTAATAGCGCTCTCAGAAGTATTATTTAAAAGCATATCATTATGTAGCCTCGTTCTTCAGCTACTTACGTGCTTTTTTGAAAGCATATGAACAGCTATTAGCATGAAAAAGTATGAGGACCATTTGAAATATTTAACTTTAAAGTAGAGAGGGAATGCTGACTACAGGAAACAAAAAGATATGTTTCGACTGTGTCGAATATGTATACTCAAAACATGGTGTGATACGTCGAACTGTAGGAAGGTTGTAAAAATTTAATTTTTGAAATTGATTAGTAACAGTGTCGACTATGGGACTTAAAGTACCTCTATGACACGTCCCAGTACGTAAATACAAAAATTTGGCCCTAATACGTTCAACATATGGAAGAAATTAAAAAAGTTAATTTTCTGAAATTGGTTGGCGACATTAACAACTGCGGCGCCGGAGCAGTCAGTGTCGACAACGAACTTTTTTCTATTCAGTACACTAGGTTTATATTTACCTTTTGACTTTTATAAAATAATGGTCTTGTAATTGAATTTTAACAAGCAAATAATAGATTTATAGTAAACGGAACCCAAGCGCCTCCGTATAAATTAAAATTATCATAAAATGTATCCAAAGAGTTAAAACCATAGAGACAAATGAAGGTTACTAAACAAATGCTGGGGCCTGCCAGTTTCAGAGTCAAAGCCATAAATTTTCCCACAAGTAATCATGACTTTTCCACCAGTGACCAAAAGCTGTATGGCTTATCTCTGTCCAATTTGTGGCTACTGAAATCTCTTAGGGGCACAAATTGAGAATACTAAGCGATTGAAATGACCTACGAGCTTTAGAGTAATATTCAATGTTTTACTCACCGTTGCAGAAAATGACGAATCCAACACTGTATAGATGATCTCTGTCGGACTTGCAGTTTCTCAGATCTAGGAAGGGCAAAAACGGAGAATATCAAGCGACTATTAATAGAAAGGACCTACCAATTTCAGTGTTATTGTTGTATGTTATTCCATGGGTTCAGACCATTATGAATCCAATGGTATATGGCTTATCTCTGTCACATTCACAGTTTTCTCATCGTTTCTGATCATGACGAATCCGACGGTACCAAAAATAAGTGAAAGCTATTGAGGTACATCGCTTTGTGTCTAAATATGTTTGTTTGGATGATATTAGGAAATTAACGATGACGACATAAAAAACTATTTTTTCTAGATAGTGGCCGGAGGTTCCGAAAATAAATATAAATCATTGAGGTACTTCAATTTGAATCGAAATATGTTGGTTTGGTTTAAATATTCCCATAAACGTCCAAGATATATCGAAAAGAATATATTTTCAAGATGGCGGACGGTTGAACCAAAATGAATGAAAAACATTCAAGAATATGGATCGTAGTCGAAATATGTTGGTCTGGTTAAAATATCCCATAAACGCCGAAGATAAAGAAAAACGTCTTTTAGTTCAAGTTAGCGGCCGGTGGTAACAAAAATGTATGAAAAATGTTCAACTAAGTGAATCGGAGTAGAAATATATTGCTTTGGTAGAAATTGTGCAAAATATACCAATGATATAGGGAAAAGTATATTTGTCGAGATGGTGGCCGAAGGTACAGAAAATGAATGAAAAGATTTGAGGTGCTTTTCTCTGAGTCGAAATATGTTGGCTTCGTTTAAATTTTCACATAAACGCCGAAAATATAGGAAAAAGTCCGTTTTTTCAAGGTGGCCGCTGGTGGTACCGAAAAGAGATGAAAACCTTATAAATACTTTTAAAAACGATTTAAATATACTTAAATAAACCTGAGTCGAAATGTGCAGGTTTGTTCGAGATATTCCCAGAAATACTGAACATATAGGGCAAATTTTATTTTTCAAGATACCAGCCGAAAATCTGTTTTGCTTAACCTAAACTTGATAATTTTGCTTTACATTGAACTTCGTTTGTCTAGAGCATGAAGTTACCGTTATCAGACTCTCCGGGCGACTCCGCCGCCATGGTACTCATCTACCCCCGGGGGCTGCAACCATTTATTGAAACCTACTCTTGGTCATGAACCTTCATCCCAAATTTCGGTTCTCTAGCTTCTGTGCCGCAGAAAATGAGTTTTGGGGTACTATTTTGGATTAAAGGTGGCGATATGTTTACCTTTTCTTATATTGTCGTTAGCTACTTGTGATGGTACACTTGCATATGAAATTTCATTTCTCTAGCTCGAGAGGCGTGAAAAATGTTTTAGGGCGGCCATTTTGAATCCAAGATCTCTAGCTCAAACGGTGGGCAATATAGATTCTAACATCCGCCTTCTGGGATCCATGATGGGGTCTTTGGGGACAAGTTTCGTAATAGTTTCGTAGCCTACTAGTAATGATGTACCTTCGTACCAAAATTTGTATCACTAGCCCAAGCAGTTTAGGCTATGCTTTCTATACAACAATAAGTTTGGAGGCCATTTTGGATCCAAGATGTCGAATTTTTCAACATATTGTAATATTGTCTTAATCTACTAGTTATGTACCTTCATACTGTATTTGCTGTTTCTAGCTACAGCGGTTTAAGATATGATCTCAACATAGAGATTGATAATACTAAGTGATTTAAAAGGAGCTGCCACTTTTAGAGTGAATCTGGTGAGTTTCCCGACCGTTTGAGACCATGGCGAATCCAACGGTGTATGGTTCATTTCTGTGTGACCTGTAGTTACTTAGATCTGGCGGAGACAAAAAACATACTACTTTGGAATACTAAGCGATTGAATAGGACCTCCCAATTTTATAGTTTATTTGTTAAGTGATTTAATGCTTTCAGATTATTACGAATCCTATGGTGGCTCACCATGGCAATCCATGGTTCACCTCTGACAGACTTGTAGCTACTGAGATCTAGGAGAAGCACAAATGGAGAATAGCTAGCTATTCCAAGGGTCCTGTCACTTTAAGAGTCGCGCTGATACTTTCCCCCACTGTTTCAGACCATGACGAATCCAACGGTGTATGGTTTATCTCTATGTGACTTGTAGTTACTGAGATCGAGGGAGGACAAACATACCATGTCAAAATACATGAAGAAATTGGAAAACAAGTAAATGAAAACGACCTGCCAGTTTTAGAGTCAAATCATGTTTGTTCACGGTTTCAGATCATGACGAAACCAGCTTTGTATGGCTAACTCTGTCGGTCTTGTAGTTGTTGAGATCCAGAAGGGATCCAGACAGGACAAATCCTATACACTCCCTTAATCACTGATGTTTTTACGGGTGCACTAATAGATATCAAATTCCATCTAATTAGTAAAATGGAACCTACAATTTCCAGTAAGTGCTTACGCATAGACTAAAGGCACAAGTAAAACGTTATAGCGGTTACTGAAGACGAAGTGAATATCATAACCCATACATTTTTTTATATTCTTAAGAAAATATTTAAAACGTTTTAAACACTTTTCTGCGGTCTATAAAATATGTGTTTTAAACAAAATAAAGCATAAAAACATTTTAAACATGTATTTTGTTATTTAAAAAAAATGTTTGAACGCTGATTTGAACGTACGTTTGTTTTATTTCTATGTGAAAATTAGACTTTCACTGCGCGGTGATATGAGATTCATTACGTATATCATCTGTACTTGTACGTAAGCCATCTTAATCGTGTTTTACCAAACAATGTTTGAGAATCCCCTACTTCCTCTATGCATTCATTGCAGAATTGCTTAACTGTATTTTCGGATAGAGCAGGTTTGACGTCTTTGCGAGTGGCATGCCTCTTAAATTCTACTGTTAATGATGTATCAAGATCTAGTGTTCATTTGTCCACACTTTCGGCACCATAAAGTGCGGAGAGGAACCATTTGTGTTTCCTTCGTCTTATATATATTCTTTCCTTCAAGATATCTTCCAGTATTTAGCTTGTGATTGGCATATGGAAATATACTGTATACGTTTTCGGTAATTTGTCATACATAAAAGCACATAACTTACATATTCTTCAAAATAATCACATAAAATTGTAATCGACTCTAATTCATAATTGTATATATTAGTGTTTTTATCTGAATAAGGATGCATTTACTTGGAAATAACTTTATGTTTTAAACGCTAAAAGCTACATATTAAAATAAATGAAGTGTTATTAACGATCATTTGTACTTACGGCTTCCAATTAGAACCGATATTGCTATGTGATATGACCCAGGCGAGAATACACACGTTTACAAGCGATGATGTGTCTTCACGCATTTATACAATTCGAGTTGCTAATACAATTCTACAAAACGTATTTAATCGTATTCGATAGGTCTATTACTTTTGGCATTGTAATTTATCTGTTTTGAAAAAGTAGAGAAGTGAGGTCTGTGAAACTAATTCTTTTCTCATTTTCTGTCAAACAAACTTACTGTCACAATGATTCTATTATGGCACATTTGTGACATTGAAAAACATTTAATTCGTTTTATGTTAGCCATGCAAATGAATATACAGTTCCAAAGAAAATTTAATTTCGTGTTGATTGACTGCTGAAAACTGCCATCTTTCCTATTATTATTAAAATATACGACATGTTCGTTTAATGTTTAGATATTGCGGTACGGGAATAATGTCACAACTAAACAAAATCAGTTGAAAGATTTGATAGTTTATTTTCTATTTTCAGTAAAGTGACCCGTCTACCATTTTGTCTTTTTTATTATTATTGGTTTGAACCGATCATTCCAGATCTTTATTATTTAGTTCATACTTTGTTTCAGTTTTAAGAAAGTTGTTGATGAAATTGTTATCAAATTCAATTCTTGAAAGAATTATAAATCAGAGAAAATACATTACCCTGTCGAAGCACAATTATGTTTTCATTTAAGGAAACTGCATTATACATTAAAGCATATGTGATCACTGGAACATATGGAAAGTATGCATGATTTAAGTTACATTTCTAAACGTCTTTAGCAAACAGGTAGCTCAATTTGTTTCCCTACGTACACAATCTTAATATATATATCGAAACAGTGACTTATGAGAAATATTTGTAAATTGATAACAGGTCACTTAATCATATTAAAAATAATGAAGTTAGCCTATTGTTTTTACTTGCTGTAAGAAGTACACATATCTTTGCATATTTGTAATCTCAGCTTGACTTTAACTGGAGCACTCTTGTAGATCATGAGTTATCTAATGCAATCAACTTTTGGGCTTTACGATCCTGGTACTAAATAGATAGGATATTCTTGAAGTTTTTTCTGCATTTTGAGAAGTGTGGAGCGTGACTGAGGAAAAGGATTTGTTTCCTCCATTGGTCATAATTGATACAGCTTGTTACGAGATTTGTTTGCTCTGGAAATTGTCAGAGGTTGTTCTTTCGAGGTAATAGCAGAAAAGCTTAAGGAACATATTTATTCGAATACTAACCTAAAAGTAGAGAGGTTTATGTTTCACATTATACAACAAGCTGAATGTTAACAGTCACTGGAGTTTATCATAAAATTACGTAAACAAGCGACAAAATGTAGTTTTGTACTACTACAAATAACATGATACGTGACCAAGTTATTATAGGTGTTTTTAATGAAGTGACTAGAAAGAGATTACTGGCCAAAGTTAAGTTAACCATACAACAGGCAATTGATATTTTATATGTTGGGGAACACGTTGAGAGGGATGCTAAGCACTTTCGTCCTCAATGTAGCTTCATTAGAGATTGTTTTCCGATCGGAGAAAATCAATTTGCACGGTTTCAGACAAGGTCTCAAAGCACGGTAAAATCACCTGGTACTGGGTATATATGTTTCCGTTGTGGGCGGAACCATTTCAACAAGGGGTGGGGAAGGGGAAAGGATCCTGGAAGGTGTCGGGCACAGACTATAATGACGGTGCCATGCCAGCACTTGTATGACGTGACAGAGGAAGATCCTGAAATTTTTCTGTGCTTAAATGAAGGAAGGTGTTTCATGGAGTGCTACAAAATTAAAAAGTATTATTAAGACTTATTAAAAATCTACTAGGTGCACATGCTATGAATTTTTGGCATAATTTTCGGAAAGTTAATTTAAAACAAAATAAAAATTGCCGGATTTCCTGGAACATATTCAAAAACACATAATTTCCATATTAAAATATCCAAAATGTCAGATTTTCAGGAAATTTTCAAAAGCACTTTTTTCTAAATCAATCCAAACCTTTAGGGAAAATGTTTAAAAACACATTAAAAATATTTAAAATAGTTTCGAAAACATTCGTCCAGTCGCCCAGCTGCTTTTACTTGATCGATTTGAGTGATTTTTCTTTTTTAAATGTTCCTATTTACGCCTAGATATGTTATGAAGAATTCCCATTGTTCCTCTTTTCATCAACTTTGAATAGAAAAGAGAATCTTTATTGAAAAGCTTCGTTCAGTCACCCAGCCGTTTCACTGAACCGATCTCCATGAATATTTTTTATTAAATTTTCGTATTTACACCTAGATATGTTAGCAAGCAGCCATGGCTCTCCAGCTTAGCATCCAGGAGACCTTAGATAGAATTTCAGCGGTCGACTTTTATGACTGAGTTTTCTCTAAGACTTTTCCTTTCGCACAAGGCTAATTCAGGAATGGTACTTTCAAATTAGGCTTTGGACGACAGCTTCACGCTTCCGTTCCCTCCCCAAATCGACCTGAGCCTTAGATGCTTTAAGGTCATAAATTAAATTTAAAAACCTAGGTATGCTATGAACTATTCGCATGCCTCTCCTTCTAGATGATCTTGCGGAGTCGCGTACACAATAGCCAAGTGCACTCTGTTAGTCCTTTCCTGAACTACCGTATATAGAGCGCTATCTTTTAACTGGTTCAGTGGTGAATTTGGTAATGCTTTGGATTACAGTGCCATAGATATTCGGCTCGATCCTGTATCTCGCAAAAATATTTTCTGGCCAAGGAACGTCAAGTTTTCTTTGCTTTTCTATATTTAAAACTGTTTAATCTTTTTCTCCAGTCTCTCAGACGTTAGTAGGTAAAAATGAAGGAGCTAACCCGGAAGAAAATTCATTTGATATTTTTTTTCATATAAAAGATTGGTATCCGTCATTATACTCCAGGAAGCCATTTTGTATTGGTTTTCCACCCTGTATCTGCAAAAATACTAATATCATCATTGACACTTACGGAAAGGCAATTATATCATCTGAGATATTTCCAGTTTTCTGAGTCAGTGGTTTAACAAGCTAAATTCAAAAGTTTAGATCGGCCTCCTGGAAGATCAAAATCCTACTTTAGGATAATTTTCTTACTTACTGAAGATGAAACTGAAATTCTACAATTCCCCACTGAACTTTTGGACAGTTTAGACTCGAATTTCTTATCACCATATATTGTAGATGTTGTCGAGGAACTTGAACGAAGAACAAGGTTTACAATATGGCATAAGATTAATTCTTCACAAAATATGTGATAGCTTATTAGATCTACAAAATTATAACTGAGCTAATGTTGGGTAAAGACTACTTCTTCCTTGCTTTAATTTATCGCCATTCGCCTCTACTTTTCCATTTTCTTCTAAAACATTGCAGTTTACAATAGAACTACCATTCTGTAAGAAAGTAGATAAGACACCTAGGCTAGCGCTCGATATCGTAAGCATGTATTTGTCTGAGACACTTTTCATTCATTCCCTGTTGTATGGAGCACTATCGTGTGCTAGTTCTGTTGATAAAGTAAAAATTGAACTAAAACCAATAGATCGACGCACTGCTAACATTGCTTGGAAAAAAGTTTTGTAAATTTAAAAAAAAAAAAAAATTATTTATTTTTTCTATATATTTTTGTTTCTATAATTTTTTGTTTCTCTTCTGCGTTCGTCCTTTATTTTACAACATCCTTATTTTATAATACCTCATTCCTTCTCTTTTTATCCCATTTCAATATTTTAAAAGTCACGGAGCAGTACGGGTACACCAGTATAACACTTAAAACAAGAAATACACATCCGTACTAACTTCTCCGAGTTGCGAAGGTACACACTTGGGCGCTCGAACCTGGCATCTCTAGTATGCTGTTTCCGAAGATACCCGAGTTAGGATTAGATAGTTTTCAACTCAAAATAGCCTAATTAATGTCCTCAACCTGTTTGTACTAGGTTGTACATCTTATGTTTCATTCAGGATACTAAGCAATTCTGTTCATTGTACCATACAACAAAGAATATGAATTATTTCCTTAGTTACAGTTTAATAGGACAGGAAAAGAGCGTGCGTTTCCATTTTCAGCGAAATTGAATTAAATTTTGTATCAATTAGCTCTCTCAAGATGCCTCTTAAAAATATAGTGGTCTCGCCTTTGCCTTACACGAATACCAACGCGTGCGATCCGTGAGATCTTCAGTCATAACCTCACTTTTAAACACAAATTTGGTATTCGCTGTGGGACGAATTTATTTCTTTAGTGTCTGTAATATACATTCCACTAAAAATAATTATTTGCTGGGCTAGTTTACTTATTTTAATTTCGACCTCTAAATATGATGATATTGAATACCAATTTGTCCCAGAAAGATAACGAATCCCGTCGCTTGGGGACTGCCTGGTCTCCAACGTATGCAGAAATTTATTAATACACATTCTTATTTTATTATCTAACTAGGTGATTTCCCACCCATTGGAGAGGGGTGCATAGGTTCTCGGCCCTTCATCACCCATTCCACAGGTATCGAATAGAAAACTAATATTACTAAATGGTTGATGCCAAATTTTCCAGCTTGGAGGTAGTCAAACCAACAAACTACATTGAAATGTGTGTTGTTCAGCATATAAGAATTTATCTGACAATCATGATGATGATTTACATTTCACCACTAGGAGGGGGGGTATGGATGTCTTAGTCCCACAGTATTTCTTTCAATTTTGTAAGTGGTATGTGTGCCCACCTTGGGTGAAATTAGGGAAGGGGTCCGAGACCTATGATGGAACTTTCTCTCGCACACACACACGCATACAGACACATATATGTGTGTGTGTTAGGGTGATCATTGCTTCCAGGGTTAAATATAAACGTTGTAGTTTGCACTGGGGCAAATATCAAACTTGTTTTCAATAGTGAAGAATGTATTATTACAACCTTATATAGCAAATGCAATTTACAACTGGTATTTTCCGTTCTACAATATCACAAGATGAATGTAACCATACTTATTCAGTATAACAATACTTGCTATAGACAAGTCCTTAATCCTGGATGCTTTTTCCATAGATTAAAGAGCCTGGAATACGAGTTGTTTAAAGATTTACTCTTGATGTGCAATTGATGCATTTTTTGAACAGGGCAACTTCATACGTTCTTTTGTATTCTTAATGCAGCTGATGAACATGGTACACTTTTTATGACATTATAGTTAGGATGAGAAACCCACTCAGACGCCCACTGTGTGAACTTCGAGTTAAAACGCAGTATTGTCAAAACAAATTACCGAGTGATCGTGGCTCAGTAGTATAGATGTATCGTAACATTCCGGAGGTCCTGGGTTCAATCCCAGTGACTGGCCATCATAACTGAGGAGTTTGTAGGTTTTTTCAGTCACACCGAAACGATACCGGTTGGCACCTTAAATAGGTACCTTCAATGACAACTTTAAACACGGATCGAGCCCACAGCCAAATGAATGTTTCGCCAACACTGCATATAGCTACGGCAACTCGGTATATTTATTTATAAAGGATAAGCTACAACTAATATCGCTTTGACGTAAGTTTACATTACAAAAGCAGTTATGGTAGACTCGGCTAAAGTAATAGTTAAGCGTTATAGTATTTCAAGTAGGTAGCATAAATGTGTATAAGATTCAGTCAACTACTCCAAGGTGAAATAACGTTGAATCGGAAATAATAGATAACGTATGGTATGAACCCAAATTAATCGCTTATTACAGAAATACCATTTTTTGACGAATTTGAATTTTCACCGAATTTAAGTTCTTTAGATATAAGATGACCCCTGAATGCAAGAAAGGCTTTTCACCTGCAACAACATTGCGAAATCCGAATGTGAAGTTTTTGTTGAGTGTAAAAGGATCCTATGTCCAAAAAATGGGGCTTTTATGCACTAAACAGTTGGCACTTCTGGATAAAATTATTAAAAATTTGGTTTACTGTTGGAACCACAATAGACAATATCTTACATATCTATAAATTAGGTAGTTATGTGGCGTAATAAGAAGATTGCATAGTTTTTGAGTGGTGGTTGATTGTTTGTGGAAATTGATACATTGTCAGATACAGAGGTATCTGGGCCAAGAAAAAGAAAACAGAGATACAGACTTTGGGTACATCAAACGGAAGTTACAAAGAACGGATAATATATACAATATAATTGAGAATGTAAAACTAATCTTATCTTCTAGTACCAAAACAGGTTCACTAAACACTTTGTCCAGACAGCTGACATCTTGAACTTCCACAACAGGTGGAAACAGTTGTACAAGATGACAACTAGGTTTCGGAAAGAGTTGCAACATCAAGGGGCAGGCGAATTGCGTTCTGTCTCAAACTTTCATCAATTCGTGTTATCTTACAGCGCATTTGCAACAGTGCAAGCATCCACAGTGATCAATGGATTGTACTTCCACACGTTTCGGCTGGGTGCCGCATAGTGTTCCGTGAAAATCTTCATCTTCCGAACGAACGAGCTTATCCTGATGTCAAAGTAAAAATAAATGCAGGTAAGATGGTAGACATTAAAATTTCTGCTGCCTACAAATGCTAGTTTCTACGCTCTTCTGTAAAATCAATAAACTGGTGAAAGTACGTTCTTTTCTTGTAGTCCTCAGTTACTATAAATAAATAATCATTTATTTCTAAAATATTGAAATATTTATTAACATTTGGCACATATACAATAAGGCCTCAAAACAGAAAATCATCGTTTCAACCCATTAACCTCTACTTCGCCAGTCATGCCACTGGTCGCATGGTTTCAGTTCACACTGGACCACTAAACCAAGAAGGCAAGAGCACAAGTTACATTCCTTATAACACAGATTTGTAAGGCAGAAGCCCCCAAAGCCGCAATTTGGAACTGAAAATATATATTGTAATGTTTATACTACGAGTTGAACATTTCAATCGTATATAATTAAATTTTTTAACTAGTTAACATCTTATAGCTTTGGTTGTACAAAACATATATTAAGAGTACAAATCATTACTTTTATCTCTCTCTCTCTCTCTCTCTCTCTCTCTCTCTCTCTC